>VUQS01015687.1:20701-38729 GCA_015108495.1 Heterochromis multidens | reverse complement strand
AAAAGAACAAATGAAAAAAAAAAAAAAAAAAATTTATTTAAAAAAAAAAAAAAAAAAAAAAAAGTGGAATAGCTGATCTATTTTGTCCCTTCTGCCCATTTTTAAAAATAATATATTTTATTTTTAGTATTGTGTGAATGAGAAATGTGGCTAAAGAGTCTTTTCTTTATGGATTTAAATGCCAATTATTTAGGAAATTAATAAATTAGTTTAAATGCTTTAAATGAAAGTCAGGAAACTTGCATTAGATAACAAAATGAGCCACTGGAACAAAGGACTGTGTGTTGCTAAAAATAGATCTCTGTACGCCTTTGTAAATAATGAGGGAAAGCTATAAAAGACTTATACTGAATACTTGCATTAAGTAACCAGTTTACCACATTTTTGATCTATTTCACGTTGATATTTTTTTTAAAAAAAAGATTCTTTTTAAACATTTCCAAGTAACCCCAAACTTTTTACTGCACGTCTCCCAAGACAACGATGCAAAACAATTTTAAGATTGTCACTGAGTGTTTATGCATGTTCAGAAATGGTTAATTTTGCATTTTTCACAATGATGGTAATGAAACTCCCTAAAAAATTAGTTCGTGTAACAACCTGTGCTCAGAAAGCAATATATAATTAAGCACTTCTATTACAATAAAACCGTATAAAGAGGATATCTTCCTCTTCCTACTGACTGATATGCCTCCATACTGCAAAAAACTGTCAAATGAAGCTACTTTAACTAACATACTGTGCAATGCATTGAATGCCTAGATATGGATTTAGTTTCTAGGTACTGTTGAAAAGAAGCCAATGAAGACGAATGTCATGCGATAAGACTCTGAGCCAGGTAAATTATTGAAGTGGCTGAGAGAGGACAAAGACGGGAGGTACTCAAGGAAGGAGAGACATTTGAGAGATAATGAGGGAAAGCTAACCGGACGTTCTGGGTGGGATTCCATCTCTCTGAAGGCAGCTCTCCGCTCTGTGGGTCGTCCACTGGAGGGTGCAGTATAGAAATACACACATCTCCATTCTAAAAAACACAGAGGGGAAAGAAAGCTCATTCAAATCCAATCCAATCTTATTTATAGAGCACTTTATAAAAAAAAAAAAAAAGTTTGACAAAGTGCTGTACAAGCACCAAAACACCACACAACAAATTAATACAAGAACTTTAAAAATAAATAAATCAAATACTAATAATAAATAGAAGGTAAGAACACACCACTCTCCTTCTGAGTTAAAAGCCAAGGAATAAAAACGAGTTTTAAGATGTGTTTTAAAAACAGGCAATGAGTGGGGCCATCCTAACATGGGCAGGGAGATCATTCCACAATCTGGGGGTGATAGCTGAAAAAGCTCCATCACCCCTGGTTTTAATCCGGGTTTTTGGAACTGTCAAGAGCAGCAGGTCCATGGACCTCAGCGACCTTGAGGGAACATATGGAGTCAGCAGCGCAAATATGTACGGTGGTGCTGATCCATTAAAGGGTTTAAAAAACAAGTAACAAAGTCTGAAAATGGATCCAATGGTGCATGATGCATGTGATCAAATATCACATGCATCATGAGGCAAGCACAGGACAACTTAAACAGTAGTAAGAGGACACACACGTATGTCATGGTGTTACCTCATAGATGTTGGGGTGCCACATCTTGGTGAGGAAGCGGAAAGCAGGTGGGGAGTAAGGGTAATCTAGAGGAAACTTGATCCGAGCCTAGGACAAAAAACAGACCTTTAGGAGTTGTATTGTGTGGCGACCTTGATTCATTTAGTAAAGCATGTGTATTGTATTTCATTATGTAAAAGTACTCACACTAACAGCATTTTCCACTTTGGCTTTCCTACCTTGAAATAACCCCCTTCATAGTGAGTGTTTGGTGGTCCAAAAATGGCCACTTCCCAGTTGTATAAATCAGCTTCGTCCACCAGTGTTATTTTGAATCCCTCCACGGGCTCCTCCTGAAGGCTCTTCAGTTCCAGCATGAGTGCTTTCTGTGAACTGGCTACATGAGATGGGTCGTGTTGCGCCATAATGGTAGTGGTACTGGTGGTGGTCTGGGTGGCTTTCAAGACCTTCTGGAGTAAACAGCTGACGGGTTTCTTCTGTTCACGCGAACACGGCAGAGTTAGCCTAACAAGCCAAGCAACGTGCACCGAAAACAACCGTACGGAGACAATAAAACAGGCCAAACGTGTCCGGCTGCGCTCGAGCCAAACAAAGGTGGCGTTGATCTGTCCCCAAATTAGAGGAATTATTTACTCATGTCAACACTCAAAAAAATCTGCAACTGACCGAGCATTGTGTCTGACTGGCGCCTCCAGCTTTAGCTGATCTACCTGGCAGAACAGCGACGGATATAAGCCGTAAATCTACTGATAGCTGCTGGCTAATGGAGGCTAGCTAACAAGCCCTACCTTACCGAGCAGAGCGAGCCGATCCTGGCGCGGCACGAATGCTTCCTAACCGCATACGAGAGCCAGGCTAGGACAGAAGATACACCTACACACCCAAACCCATGAACTCGTTACGATAAGGGCCCGAAATATACCTTATACAGCCATAAGAGAAGACTGGGTAGAGAAGAATGTTGCTGAAAGGAGTCCCCTTTCCTCTACAAACAGCCAATGGCGCCCTGTGATATGCGGGATTTGTAGTCCAATTTCCATCTGTAAACATTACTTTCTTCCTTTAAAGCAGCCAAGAAGGCACGTGGTGACGCATGCAACTATTTTATGATATAAGTTTACATAAAATTAAATGTAACGAAGAGGAAATGATTGCCTTTAGAGCAGTATTTGTCGAACATTTTATTTGAGAGGGAATTTAGGGAACTGCATTTGCCACTGTCTGACGTCACGAAAACCCCCAAAACGTTGCTCGTGTTTCTGACCTGTTTTCCCTCTGAAATTATTTTAGCACACTCGCAGGTCTCCGTTGTGTTCACTGGGTGCTCTGAGGGTGCTCAGGGTCTCATAAAAACAGCAGTTAATAAACAGCGAGAGATTTATTTCTAGTTTATTTTTCTTAAGGTTCTCGTGACGTTAATAATATGAGCCATTTCATAGAAAGCCCCTTTTAGGCGGCTCTGTGCTGCCCCATTGACTAGTTTACAGACAAAGAAATTAACGCGTTTTTTTTTCTTTCTTTCTTTTTTTTCTTTCTTTTTTTTTAAAGTCCGACATGAAAAAAAAAAAGATCATTGACATTATTAGCTTTTGAAGTGAAGTTTAACCTAAGGGAAACATCATATGTCTTAAACAGTCACCTTTGTTGCATCTTATTTATGCGACAAGCTGGTGTTGGGGCCCCGCATTGGGCGAAAGTTCGCAATGGGTTCGAAGTCTCGACGTCGGTCCAACTCCAGGTCCAGAAGTCGGAACCGAGATCGGCAGAACAAGTCCAGAGGAAACAGGTCTAGATCTCCAGATGAGAGGAGAAACCGTAGTCGGTCTGCCGACAGGAAAAGAGCCGCTCGGGGTAGGGGAAGATCCGCCAGTCGGGACTCCAGCGATGGCTCTCCGGCCCGACGTCGGCCTCAGCACAGGGGACGCTCTGGTTCCAGCAGTGGGTCGGAGATCGACAAGAGGCGAGGGTCTCATGGTCAGAGGAACAGGTCGAAGGGCCGGTCATCAAGGTAACCGCTTTGCGATGCGGCGTTAACTGCTTACTGTGGATTTGATATATTGTGATGGTAGTGGGCCTGATTTGAACACACTGAGTGCTCATGTGACTCAGTAGACGTAACTTTTTTGTTCGGATTACGACAGCAACATGGTTATTAAAATAAAGTCCAGCACGTCATGTGCTGTATTCTTCATCATCGTGCACATAATCACAGTTCACACCACTGGGTAGACACCTTATTAAAAACCCACCCGGGCACTTATTTGGACAGTAATTTTGAAGCATTATCTAAATTAAGTGTTATTTAAATGGTCAGCGGGGCGTACAAATTGCATGTATAGAATCGCCATTCAAATATGACATAAACAGGTTAAAACATTGCTGAAATTACCCCCAAATAAGCTTGTATTAATTATGTAATTAGTTGAAAATTCTCCCACAAATCTCAATTCAGGATTCTTTGAGTGCCACATCTGTGATATAAGCCCCCCTTATACATTCAGCTGTGTATAAATGCGTCATATCTCATGTAATTCAGTTTATTTCACCATGATACCTTTTTTAAAATGTATTAAGCAATGAAAACGTATAAAATAATAGTTGATCAGGTGTCCTTAGCCTTTGTTATCCTTAAAGATCAGTGGTGTCTGTGCACTGCTGTGCGAGTCACAGAGTAATGTTCAGTATAATACAGAATACAGTGATTTGCAAATCACGTAAAGCTCATTTAAAATTAAAAATAATGCAGAGACAACAAATCAAATGTTGAAAGTGAGAAATGTTGTGTTCAGAAAAATATGTTCTAGTTTTGAAATTGATGCCAGCAACACATTTAAGGAAAGTAACTGGGACATAGGCAGGTTTACCTAGTTTGCTTTTTTGCGTCACATGCTTCTCTGTGGGGAGATCAGTTGCAGCAGTTTTAAAAGCAAGTTGTTTTTCGTTATTGCTTCTTGTAGGATTTCAGATGCTCAGCAGTCCAAGTCCCCCGTTTCTTGTAGCTTTTTGTTTCATAATGCTAGGTGACAGGTCGGAACTGCAGGCGGGCCAGTTTTGGCATCAAGACTCCTGAGGTGTTTCCATGTCAGACGAGATATATAATTTCCCCAGCGGGTTCTGGGTCTACCTCGGGGTCTCCTTCCAGTGGGGTGTGCCCAGAAATCCACAAAAGGGAGGTGCCCAGGAGGCATCCTAACCAGATGCCTGAATCATCTCAACTAGCTCCTTTTGACAGGAAGGAGCAGCATTTGTACTCCAAGCTCCTCACCGTGTCTCTAAGGCTGAGCCCAGCCATCCTACAGAGGAAGCTCATTTCGGCCACTTGTATTTGGGACCATACTCTTTTGGTCATTACCCAGATCTCACGACTGTAGGTGAGGATGGGAACATAGATGGACTTTGCCTTCAGTCTGATACAACGCTGACATTACTGCTTACACCAAACCAATAATGCTTTAAAACCATTAGAGACACCGAATCGCTGATTTACAAAAAGTATTTCACATTTTGATTTGTGAGACACAGATTACATGATAGTTTTCGTCTTTGCCTCAGTAACTTTTTAGATCACCAGGTTTTTTATGCTCCATACCAACTTTTTTGAAATGTGTTGCCAGTATCAAATTAAAAATAACCTTTTTTTTTTTTCCTTTTTAAAAGCTATACATTTCTAAGTTGAATCTTTTGTTATTTTGTACCAATTTTGATTGAATGTAGGGTTTAAATTATTGTACAACATGATGTTTGGTGTCCCTGCATTGATAAGATATCACAAAAGGATGTGGATTCAGTATACTGCTGTATTGATGTTTGTCCCATCCCTGGTTGAGTGCCAGGCTGCTACACAGTAATCCAATCATCCAGAGTAATGCTGACTTTCAGTGACCTTAGTGTTAGGCTTTATGTGAATGAAAAAACCTGCTGGTAGATATAATCCCTGTGGTGACTTGCTAAGGGGATTCTGTTGCATGTAAATGTTTTTTAATAGGTTTTTAACTGTATTCAACAGGATCTCATTTTCAGTGTTCCCCATTACAGGGTTCTTCTGTCATTCTCACTGAACAGTAATGTATTCCTGTATTAAATCACCCTTTCTGTCTCAGTCCTGATTCAGATAATACCAAAATGAGGAGGAGGAGAAAGGAGCAGGAGAGTCGTAGAACTACATCTCAAGAGAGGAGAAAGGGAAGATCCCAGTCCAGGTCTGACTCCCGTGATAGAAGCAGCGACAGAGAAAGGAGAAGAAGAAGGAGGAGTCCTGACAGAGGGAGTCCTCCCAGAGACAGACAGAGGAGGGAGCAGGACAGAGAGAAAGAGAGACGCAGGAGCAACAGCAGAGACAGAGACAAAAGTCGAGAGCGAAGGAAGAAGAGTGAAGACAGGGAGCGAGGGAGGAGTAAGAGAAGCCAAGAGAGGTCCGACCGGGACAGAGGCCAGCAGCGGTCCAGTTCAAGTGAGTCATCTGAGAGCTCAGAGTCTGATTGTGAGAGCAGTGCACTCAAGGAAAAGGAGGAGAGGACAAAACAGAAGGAGATGATGAAAGCCCTCGAGACGCCAGAAGAGAAGAGGGCCAGAAGATTGGCAAAGAAGGAAGCAAAGGAGAAGAAAAGGAGAGAGAAGATGGGTTGGAGTGAGGAGTACCTGGGATACACCAATGCAGACAATCCTTTTGGTGACAACAACTTATTGGGCACATTCAAATGGCAAAAGGTGAGTTCCTAACTGCAAAAGTTTGGATATTTGCCTGTCATAACCTGCCTTTGAAATCTTGTATCCCATCCACGGTTCTTTTTGTTTTCTCAGGCGTTAGATAAGAAAGGTATCGGCCATCTCGGAGAGAAAGAGCTTAAAGAAAGGAACAAACGTATTCAGGAGGAGAACCGCAGAGAGCTGCAGAAGGTATGAACTGTGGGATGAACAATTTCCACATTGTGCTCACACAGTACCTGACTTTTTGTAGGAATGCTTAAAAAAAGATTGAGATTCAATTCCCAGGCAAAGCAAGGAGAATCAGTTTTTAAGATTAGAGACTGGGAGTGACACATTTATATACTGGCTTTATGTTCATATAGGTGAAGCAGCTGCGTCTGGAGCGGGAGCGAGAGAAAGCAATGAGAGAGCAGGAGTTGGAAATGCTGCAGAGAGAGAAAGAGGCAGAATATTTCAAGACCTGGGCTGAACAAGAAGACAACTTCCATCTGCATCAGGCCAAACTAAGGTTAGTGTGGACCAATAAATCTTATTTTAACAAGCTCCCCTTTTCATACCTCAGAGGATTTTTATGTATTCTAGTGTGATTTTAATCAGTTTAAACTTTCAGGCTCCTACATCTATTTATTTAATTGAGCCCTGCCTCAAACCCTTGTACAATCTCTCTTCAGGTCTAAGATTAGAATTCGTGACGGCCGTGCCAAGCCTATTGACCTTTTGGCGAAGTACATCAGTGCAGAAGATGATGATCTTGCAGTGGAAATGCATGAACCATACACTTTCCTCAATGGGCTCACAGTCACCGACATGGATGACCTACTGGAGGACATAAAGGTTTGTATTTGTGCTAAAGCAAAGTGTAAAAGTTGTGTGACAGGAGCTCTTTGTTTATGAAAGGACTGCTTTTAGAGGCTGAACCCGCCTGTAAATATATCATGTTTAAATTTAATTTGTGATTAATGTAATCTGTGATTAGTAGTTTGAACAGTGTATACAGTATACAGTGTTTCATAATATGGTCATACACAGACACAATATTAAAAACCCAGTGTAAATCTTAGAATGTATATAAAAAATGGACATAGCCATCATAACGTCATCCATTGGTTTATGAGCTACTGTTTGAAGCCTCAGGTTACAGTACTGGGCAAAAGTCTTGAACCACCCCTTGTTTCTTTATAATTTGCTTCCAAGGAGCCAGACTTTATTGTCATTTTTTAGAGTGGACTTGAAAAACAGTTCTCCAGGCTTTCTGAAGTTCCTTCAAAGTTTTTCTTTGGACTTTTGCACCTTTTTTTACTTCTTTTCACTCCAGTCCTTGTATCTGACCATTTTCAGAGGAATGTTCTTTTTGTTTGTTAAGCCACCATGAATCATTCAAGCATAAAAAGAGACCTTACTCAAGGGATGAACCAATGCTGTGTTTACATATAACAGACAACTTAGCATAGAACCAATTTTAAATTGTATCTTCAGGCACTTTGTTACTAGCAGCCTGTGGCAAAAACACAATTTGTTCCCATTTCTTTAGTTAAATCCACAAAAAATGTCAAATATAACACAGTTTGACAGGCATAAAATTGTATTTTTGCACCAACAAGGTGATTCTCAAAGAGCTATGCACACCATGGCATATCTCAGCATGGTGTGCAGTGTGTCCTTAAAAAATTTGAGGAAACTGGACAAGTAGAGGTCAAAAGAAGTGGCAGGTATCATCAGTATATAAAGAAAAGGTACAACAGTGAGTGTCTACAGACATCTATAAAACCCGATGGAGGCTCTGTCATGGTTTGGAGCTGTATTTCAGCCAGTGGTGTTGGAGACATTGTCAAAATTGATGGAATTATGAATGCAGAAAAGTACAGTCAGATTTTGATCCGCCGTGCAATACCATCTGGAAAGCAACTGATTGGGAACAGCTTCATTTTTCAGCATGACAGTGATCCCAAACACGCTGCCAAAAGCATACCTGGACAGAAAACACACAATGGAACACTATCAGTCATGGATTGGCCTCCCCAGAGCCTGGACCTCAACATTATAGAAGCAGTGTGGGATCATCTTGACAGAGAATGGAACAAAAGGCAGCCAACATCCAAAGAAGAGCTTTGAATGTCCTTCAAGAAGCCTGGAGAACTATTCCTGAAGACTACTTAAAGAAATGGCAAGAAAACTACCTAAGAGTTCAGGCTGTGTTGAAGAATAAAGGTGGTCATACCAAATATTATCTGTCAAGCTGGCTAGAATTGGACAAACTCTGTTTTTACCTTATATACTGTATTTTCATGTGTGTTTGCACTGATCTCCCATTTTCCTAGCAAAATATAAGGGTGAGGTGTGGCTCAAGACTTTTGCACAGTACTATAGATACTAATTAGTCCTAACATAAATATCGACTTTTACCTGCCAAAATACCTGAGCACAGACTAGTATAATTATCCACACTGCTTTAAAATTCTCCAAAAGTCACAAACATGGTGAAGAGGTCCAGTTCAGGGATTCAAATTAGCTGAGCTGATGCTTAGCAGACTGCTAGCAGCTAAGGCTGCCTGGGAAGCAACCATCTGTCACACTTGAAGCCTTAATGATATTTACAGGAGTAGGGTATATAAAGCTCACCCCATACATGTGTTTTGAAGAGGCAAATCAGCTGTAGCTCGTAAATAAGTTGTACATTTTAACATGGGAGCCTATAGAGATTGACTTGCTTTTGGAGCCAGCCTTAATAGGAACCTAGATGAACTTCAGTTTTTGGCATGTTGTTTTCATTTTCCAGCCCTGGCGGTTGCGGCTTGGTATAAACCTATATTTAAATGTTTTATCACATGCAAATTTACCCTAAATGTATCAGAAGATCTGTGTTAACATCCACTGATCTTAAAATCCAGCATCTTTAAATGGTTCACTGCATGCGTGATGTTCTGCTAGGTGTACATGGAGTTAGAACAAGGCAAGAACGTGGACTTCTGGAGAGACATGACAACCATCACGGAGGACGAGATCAGCAAACTGAGAAAACTGGAGGCCTCTGGGAAAGGACCTGGTACGACAACCTTCAAATCGTCCCTCAGTAGTTATTTGTCTTCTGCTGTGAAGTCCTTTTGTATTAATTTTTCATTTATTTCTCAGGTGATCGTCGTGAGGGCATCAATACAGCTGTGAGCACTGATGTTCAGTGTGTGTTCAAAGGAAAGACATACAGTCAATTGCAAGCACTGCACCAAAACATTGAGACAAAGATTCGGGCGGGAGGCTCCAATCTTGATATCGGTTACTGGGAGAGTCTGTTGCAGCAAGTCAAAGTCTACATGGCCAGAGCCAGGTATGATGATGATGTGGTAATACCCAGTTTTCTGCTGTCCTCGTAACATCACCGTAATAAAGTAACATTGATTTTTAAGTGAGTGGGCAGTTGAAACTAAATGTACATCTTTATGTCGAAGGCTGAGAGAACGACACCAGGAGGTGTTGCGTCAGAAGCTGTTCAAGCTGAAACAGGAACAGGGAGTGGAGAGTGAACCTTTATTCCCCATCATCAAAGAGGAGCCTAGGAGTGAGGAAGATGAGTAAGTTACCCTAAAATCATGTACTGAAACTGTAAAATGTGAAGACCTGGATTTCAAATTCCTCTTTGTACTGTTGCAAGCGGTGCATTATAACCTCAATATTAAATACCAGAAGATCTAAATCCACGTCTTTGTTGCAGTGAGAGAGTAGGAGGGCAAACAAGAGAGAAAAAGGGAAACACAGAAATGGAGGCAGAGGAGGGTCCGTCCACATCTACAGCAGGAAGCCAAGAAGAGGAAGGAGGAGAAAAGGGTGACAAGAAGGATGAAGAGGAAAAGGACGAGGTGGTAGAGGCCGTGCTGACTGAGGAGGACCTGATCCAGCAGAGCCAAGCAGAGTACGACTCGGGTCGCTACAGCCCCACCCTGCTCATGCAGTCTGAGCTGCCGCTGGACACACACACGATCACCCCAGAAGAAGATGCACACCGGCTGCAGTTAGCACGCAGACAGCTCCAAGTCACTGGTATGAGACCACACCAAAGCATCCTCACTGCAGAAATGTATAACTATGAATATTGTGAACTGTGGCCTTACTGTTTTACCACTTTGTCTGTCAGGTGACGCCAGTGAAAGTGCAGAGGACGCCTTTGTGCGACGGGCCAAAGAAGGCATGGGCAATGACGAGGCTCAGTTCAGCGTCGAGTTTCCAGTCACAGGGAAAATGTACCTGTGGGCAGACAAATACCGTCCCAGGAAACCACGCTTCTTCAACAGGGTCCACACAGGCTTCGAGTGGAACAAGTACAACCAGACGCATTATGACTTCGACAATCCTCCCCCTAAGATAGTCCAAGGTTACAAGTTCAACATCTTCTACCCGGACTTGATCGACAAGCGATCCACCCCTCAGTACTTCCTTGAGCCCAGTCCCGACAACAAGGACTTTGGGATTTTAAGGTTCCACGCAGGTCCACCGTACGAGGACATTGCTTTTAAGATCGTAAACAGGGAGTGGGAGTACTCGCACCGACATGGCTTTCGCTGTCAGTTCGCCAATGGGATCTTCCAGCTTTGGTTCCACTTCAAGAGGTATCGCTACAGGAGATAAACGCCACGTACCAGTACGGACCAAAGCCATCGGTGACTGGGTTTTACACACGCTGTACAGTAAAAGTGCTTTGTTGTTTTGTTTTAGCTGCTGTCACAGAAAAGCACTGTTAAAGCTACAAGTCACTGTGTACTGATGTCTAAGAAAGTAAAACTGTAATTTAGTCTGAAAGTTAAACATTAAAGATTTTTTCCTCCTTTTTACCCTTTGCATTCTGCCACTGGTTAATGGGTTTTATCTGTGAATACCAACTTCAGACATAATGTTAGTTAAAATGCTGAACATTTTCAACTTGGTTAGTCTAAGAAGACTCTTTATATCTACAAATAACTTTAATATGTGTTTTTCACATTCTTGACAAATCCAGTTTTGCTGAAGGACAAAAAAACAAAACCATACCCGACCCGTTGAAACAACTCGAACACATAAAAATTGTTTTATTACAATACAACAAATCTTTGTAGCTAGTGGTTACAAAATAAGTTGCTCAATTTCAGTTATTGTACATTCCCTGTAAAAATCATACCAGTCATTACAACATATTCCAATCTGTGGGACTTTCAACAATTAGTAGGAAACTAAGCACATACTTGCATATAAAACAAAAAAAAGGCAGGAATTCAAGTACATCATACTTGTACCAAGACTTATAAAAATAATTTGGTTTAGTCTTAACAGTTTAGTTTCTCAAAACAAGGTTCCAAGCACTTGGGATATTTTATGTCCGTAAGTTTATATGCAAATATTACAGCTGAACTCTTATCCAGTAGTTCTGGCCAGAAACAAAGCTGTTTGGGGCATCCCCCATTCGTTTGTCTCTAACGTCTCACTTTGTTAATGTTATGCTCTTCAGCTTTCTGGTCACAAATGACCTGCAGGGTAGCTGCCTTTGGGGCATTATTCTCCTCTTAAGCACTCAGTGTGTGGTTGTTGTTACTGTTGCTGCTGATGACCAGGGGCTTTACCACTGCTGGTGCAGCCCTCTGTGAAGCTTGGTAACTCGCGCTGGAGTTTAAAGCCTCCTGGTCCTGGTTCCCCTGAGGTTGTTCTTCACTGTTCTTCTTTAAGCAGTTCCAGGGCAGAGGTAGGTGGCCTTTGTAAAAGTTCCAGGCCAAAAGGGCAAGAAGAGAAACTGCAAGAACACTGACTGCAGCCTGCAGTCCAGTGACAGATTGGTAATCAGTCTGAGCTTGGGGATCCAATATCTGACCCCCTTTACCAGAGTCTGATAGGTCTATTGTGACCTGATGCTCAATTACAGTTGTTCTGTACTTCTTAGCTCTGGAGCTCTCCACAGAGACGCAGCGGTAATGACCGGCATCACTAAATGAAGCATTCTGAATCAGAAGTCCGTCTTGTTGAAGCTGAAGGCTAGCTGAAGGTGTCAGAGCAATATTATTCTGCTGCCACATGGTTTCTGCCAAGCTTGAAGGTGGTAGACAGCTGAGCTTCAGGTCACCCCCTAGACGGACGGACCAATTCAGAGGCTTGATAGGGTCTGAAATTTAAAGAGAGACCCATAAAAGCATTTTCACTTTGACAACCACAATAGATCACATGCAGAATCTTACAGACCCCAGCAAATTCAGTTTTATGAACCAACTCACCAGCATCTGGGCAAAGGGAAGCATCTCCAACTTTCACACTTTGGATTACTTCACTAAAAAATTACAATAAATAAAAATGAGCTTGAATAAGGCGAATCAATAGCACTTGCTTCTTGCGTTTGGACTGATGCCTACCTGCGTGGATTAGAAATGAAAACGCATTTCCTCAGAGTGTTGTCCCAGCCACAATACGGGTCTCTGGCTAGGACACAGTCCATGCAGGATGAGGACCTCTGACAGGTTGCCACTGGTATCTGCGCTACTCCAGTGTCCGAGCCTGCATAGAGCTGACCTTGTACATCTCGGATCTATGAGACATAAACACAGAGCACCGATGACGCTGATGTACTGTGAAAACCAACTTCAGACATAATGTTAGAGTTAAAAAGAGTGAATTAAATTTTTCAACCCTGATTTGGATAAGCAGAAGAAAGTGGATGGATGGATTAGGCTTTGGTTATTTCAAATTACCGTGACATTTGAGAACTTAAGAATCTTGATTGGCTCCGGGGGGTGGAAGATTTGTACTTCCTCTATGATGAACATCTCTCCGTCGTAGTTCACAGCTTTCAGCACTGTGCCTTTTTCTTTTGTGTAAAAACAAGGAAACATATTTACATGCATATAGTCCAAAATGCTTACCACTGTCAAGTCATCAAAAACAGCAAAATGGACTATAAACAGCAAGTGGCAGAATGATGTACTGATGCAAACCTGTTCCTACGAACATCACGTGGTAGTTCTCGCCATTCGCAGCTTTCATTTGGTTTACTATGATTTGTGTGAATGTAGCTCCTCTGCGCACCAGTAGAGGTTTATCTCCTATTGGCTGGATAACCTGGTCCATGAGGGGCTTGTCTTTGACAAATTGAAGGGTCCGGTCTGGGAGGTCCAGAGTTTGACTTATGCCCGCATTACGAGCCGCATTATTTATACACTGGTGAAAGAAGAAGGGAAGGAAAGAGAGAACAGAGTACAAAAGGAATCAGCTTTCTGCTGGGGCTTTGTTTTTGAAAAAAAAAAAAAAAATGCACACACAAGAATTTTTGGAAGACTTACAGCTCCGGGCCGAGGGAAAGGCACTTCTCCGCTATACATCACCCACTTAACAAAAGAGGTTTCTACAGGGACTGGGGTCTTGTACTTCCCCTCTGCAAACACTCGGCTTATGTCCGACACGCGGTACGCACACACTGCAGACAAATCTGATGTCTCCCTGAAACAAACACACACACCCCCCAAAACAATCAGGAGATCTTAGCCAACTAGTGTACCAAAGACATAAAAGAGGAAGACAGCCTTTTCCTTCTAACACAAACATGTCTGCTGGTCCAAACGTACGATTGTGGTGTAAAGATGGCGTAGAAAATACAGCCCTTCCAGTCCTGCTCGGGGTCACACCAGCGGTACGAGTCCCGGATAATGTACGGCAGCTGGGACTCCAGCACCGGACAGTCCATTCTAGCCTTCAAGAAGGATGTCCACTTCTTCTGCAAAGTCCTTTGACCACCAAGATCCCCCTGTGAGCACAGAAATGTATGACAAGTGGGAAAATACTTAGCAATGAAGCAACGGAAAGGGCTGAAGGAGCTCAAACAGAGGAAGTGCTGTTTATGTGCCACTGTCATTGGAAGCACGTGCAATGTAAAACCTTTTGTCACCTTGCAGACGCGGGCCACACGGGACACCACCAGTTTGTTGTAGCAGTCGCACTCCACAGCAGTCTCACTGAAGAACAGGTAAACCTTGTCGTCATCTCCGCTGTTACTCTTCTCACTCTCTGGCATCTGAGCCATGGAAACAAAGGTGGGCTCTGGCAAAAGAACAAAAGAAAACTTTAACTTTGACTCAGCTACTAGGAAAAACATATCAAGAAATGTTTACGTGTCACATCTTACCATTAAGCCAGGAGCTTTTGAACTCAGTGCGTATTGGACCAGGAGAGCTGCGCATTAGGATGGGTTCAGAGCCAAGGAAGTTCATTGATGTGGCTGAGTATAGCTCATTACCTGATGAGACCAGAGTTCAAAAGAAAATATTTTTGCTTTGTTAACCTTATCAACCAATTTCTTTGTGTTTCTTAGTATAAGTCTTTCTACTTACCAACCATGATGGAAGCGTATCTCTGGAAAGGATCAAACGGACACTTCCCTTTGCCATCCTCCACCTTCTTCTCAAGAGTCAGCTCTTCTCTTGCAAAGGACTGCACCGACAAACACACCGTTTAATCCCTGGAATTATTCTGCACTTATTGTGAAACTGATGAAAAGACACTACAATTATCTATTCAATCAATTTCTGAATTTATCTCACCATGTAGTCACACTCAGGATCAAAAGCATTGGTTCCGCACACATACATCCTGCCATCCCCCATTTTATGCAGGATCCTGATATAGTTCAAACACTCTGTCTGTAAAGGCATTCAAGAACCAGTGATTGCCTCTGCTTAATATAAATGAACCTTTAAAGTACAAGTATGTACTACAAGTAACCAACCTCTGAATTTTTTCCTTTGTTTTTACACTCATCCTTTTTCTTTTTTGTTGCTTCCCATTTAACCTAAAAGATAAAAAAAAAACAACAAAAAAAAACAATTTTGGTCACACTTAAAAAAATGTTCTGTTGATTAGGGTTGAGTGTGGGTCTGTCATAATAATCAGACTATTCATCTAAACATTCATATATTGTGTGAGAAGTCCACGACTTTGACATGGCTTTCATTTCTGGTCACACTACTGTAAGTGTGGTAGGAGAACATGTTTCTCAGGGCTAACAGGTTTTTCAGTGTACAGAGCAACACTTCTAAAGTTAACATTTTTAAGAAAAAAACAGTCTTAACAGCTGCTGTTAAGATGGTTAAAGTGTAGAGATGTGGGTAAAATGGCCGGAGAAAGTGTTGTAGTTCAAAATCAGATGTTGTAGTTCAAAAATCAGATGGTCGCCTTTAGTATGTCAGCTAGCTTTGTTTGTACTGTGTTATTAGTGTTTGTAACACAAGCATTAGGCTTAAAACTTTCCTTTTTGATAAAGCTTATAGTTAGGGCTGGATCAGGTGATCCTGAACCAGCAGATGGCTGCCCCTCCCTGACCCTGGTACTGCTGGAGGTTTCTTCCTGTTAAAAGGGAGTTTTGCCTTCCCACTGTTGCCAAGTGCTTGCTCAGATTTCTCTGCATTATTGTAGGGTCTTTACCTTACAATATAAAGCACCTTGAGGCGACTGTTGTTGTAATTTGGTGCTCTAGAAATAAAACTGAATTGAATTGAATTAGCATCAATGGTCAATATGTCACAATATTTGCTATATTTTAAATTCAGTTGACCGTTAATAAGGTGTAATATGCAGTGTAGTCAGGATAAATCTATATTGAAAGTAGGGTGCATTTAAGGACAAAGTTTCAAACCGGGGTTTTTCTCATGCTCTGAATTATGTGCCAGACAGCTCTGTGGTATGAGGCTTCCTGTTCTGCAGTGGTTGTGTGTAAATGGTCACATTACACTTAAAAAGAAATGTTAAGAACTGGGCTGTGTACATTATAAGAGTTAGATCAGTTCAGCATGTTGTTGCTGAATTAAATAAATTAAATTGTTTCTTTTGTTTGCCTGAAGTGAGCCTCTCAGGAAGCACTGCTTCCGGATCACAGATGGCCCAATTCCAGTCCAGCCCTTACGCCCTCATACTCTGCAACGGAGTGAGACTTCCAGCTGTGAGGAATAAGTTCTGTCTTGTTGCCTTTTGACAAACAGCATGCATTTCAACAAGTTTGAGAGCTGATTTTTATTTAGTGTTACTTGCAAAAGGTGGTTTCCATGGGAAGAAAACCATGGTAGACAGAATCTCTGAATTTCTTGCAGGGGCACATGCAAAGGGCCAGTAACATCAGTGGTTCAGCTATGGGCCGATCAATTTTAACAGCCTTTTTTTTTTTTTTTTTTGACAGAAACCAAAAACCAAAATATAAGCAAGCTCTAGAAAGCCGTCGCCTTCCTCTGACAGAAGCACGAACTTCCAAACAGCACACACATAGACAACATATTAAAAACTGTGCAGAACTGAGCAAAGAGAGCTAACAATTACTAGGCACTGCCTGTTAAGAAAAGCTGTTCTTACTGAAGCACGTTTCTGGGAGATGTCTTGGAGGTCAAGGGCGTACACTTCCTCCCTGGCACCAAGCACTAGCACACCCTCATTTTCTATCAACAACATGGTGGAGTAGTTATAGACGCCTTCCTCATGAAAGAAACGAGCGTTGTCTCCTAAAAAACAGCAGACAAATGATTAACTCGTCAGCTGTTGGTGATTAAACCCTGTTTCCTAATGAGTCAGTCCGAACTCAGAATTATATGAGCCAACATAAGCTGACACATTGTAAGTCAAGGTTACACAAGACAAAAGAGCAGCACTCACTGTGATAAGGCACAGATCTGCGGGGGATGCAGTCCAGTGGTAAGTCTTCTTTGGCCAACGAAGCCAGAGGCAGCAGCCAAAAGACAGTGAGGGACAGCAGTGGATTCATGGCTCTTTTTGCTCAAGCTCAGAAGAATTTAGGCTTTATCGTTTCCTTAACAGTCAGTCATAGAGCGGTAAAGACAGCGGTGTGGCATCTATGACGTGATGAGGTCTGTGCTGTTTGAAGGGTACCGGCCCCTTTACTGGCCCCGCTCTGCAGGCTGTCCATGGGGAGATGGATGGCACGGACCAAAGAAACAAAGCCGATGAGGGCTGAAAAAGACAAGGGTGTATAAGATATCAAAAACTGTTCATGAGGAAAGAAGTAAGAGAGAAGAACCTTAATGGATGTACAGCAAAACATCAGGAGAGGACAAGGGCTGACAGGAGTGACATTAAAGTGCATCAAAACAAAGTGTAAGAAACTTAGCCAAAAAACAGAAAACAGTAAAGGAATCGCCAGAAAGGACAGAGTGAGCTAAAGTCAGCACCGCAGTAATTCTGTCAGTGCCATAGTGATGTTAATGCAGGGCCATGAAAAGCATTCAGCAGGGTGCAGGGATGTCAACTTCAGCTCTCCTGCAGCACCAAACACCAACACAATGAGAGATTCACAGAGAGTGCCAAATTCTGCTGTCGATTAGAGAAGAGCTCTTGCACAAAGTTGGCTGCAAGGAACTTTGCTGAGGTAAATGTGTTTAAAAATGTAACAGACTGACATCTTCTACCCTTTAATAACCTCTTAGCAATAAGAGCAGCTGTTTTAATTATACCCACAGTATTACTACATACATGAGGGTGTGTGTGTTACTGATGGGCCACAGCATGTCAGAGAATGCACCCCTGATAAGACATTTCACATTATTTTGCCTGAGGGCCAAACCCAGCTTCACTCTGCACCACATGCACGCACATGCAGTCTCACACGCAGTCTCTCACACACACACACACACACACACACACACACACACACACACACACCTGGCCAGTGTGTTTGCTAGTTCAAAAGAAGTGACAGTTTGCAG
>VUQS01015684.1:0-12328 GCA_015108495.1 Heterochromis multidens | reverse complement strand
TTGCCTAAAAGAAACAAAAAAAAAAAAAAAATCATGCATTCAGGCTAAGCTTGTCAACTTACAAAGTTAAACATTTTGAATTTTACCACTAGGAGGCAGACCTTAAATGGCCAACCAAGTGTAAATGTCACTGGTAACCTGGAGTGAGATCCATAGTATGAGGTGTGACATTTCACTTCAGCACATGATGAATAACTGGAAAACAAGTTATAACTTCCATTTGTCCTTGTGACAACATGTGATTAACGACTTGTCCAGCAGGCTAACAGAAGGAAAAGACAGGAAACAAAGTGCAGTTAATGCTTGACTTCCATTATTGACACTGCCTTTTCAAATGTCTCGTGTAGTTTGCCAGTGACAGATTGGCAACTGAGCCTAACTCAGTAGTAGCAGCATACATAGGGTAATTACCTGAATCTATGATATGAACTGTCAGTGGTCCAGATGTATTGTGAATAGTTTATGTTTGCCATGTTTGCATGTGTGCTTATGTACTGAAGCACTTTTTTTTGAGTATGAGCCAGGATGCAGCTCTTGATGTGTCTCCCACCGTTTTACTCAGTTAGCATCGCTGGCTAATCATGGCAAATGGGAGTTAGCAGGGAGGCTAGATTGGCATAAGTTGGCATTAACTGGTGCATTAGCAAGTGTTGGGCAATTACTTTAATGATGTAAATTGGACTGAGATTTCTCTCCGCACAGGAAGTGAAGGAGAGAAATGCAACAATGATTATGATTAGGCAGCTAATTATAGTACCTGCTTATTGCTGCACATATGCAGAGACAGATTCTGTTCATTTAAACAACAGGCAGGGATGCTTGGTGTGATCGCTGATTGCAATGTTTTTTATGTGTGTGTGTGTACGCACTACCGTAATTTTGACAGCTCTTTAAGTGATTGTGCTGATTGAGAGACAGAGTGACTTTTCATTGAAATTTTTTATCTAGCATATCACCTATTATTTATGAATAACTGATGAACAAGAGCGATGTGCACATTAGTAGTGGATACAGTATGGCCTCCAATTTCTATTCTGAAAAAGAGGTTGTATTCTTCTCTAAGCTGTTGATATGGATTACGTGGAAAATACTGTGGAAGCAGGGTGGCTCAGTGGTTAGGACTACCGCGTCACAGCAGATCTCTGGTTTTTAATCTGCCAGCTGACAGATACACGTTACACTGGATGTGGTTTGGTTGCCTCCCACATTTTAAAACATGAATATTAGGTGACGGGTGAGCAAATTGGTGGTAAGTGTAAAGGGTTGAGTACATATGTATTATTAATGTGACAGACCTGTCCAGCTTCTACCCTGCTTTTTGCTCAGTCTGTGCTCTGCATAGAATATGGATGAATTAATAATCTTATTGTTTTATAGGAAAATATAGAGCACAATAAATTAAGGTTTTAGGGCAATAAAGAATAATGTAGACATACTACACACATATACACTAATGCACCTTTACATACTTTTAATACATTTTTATGCATGAAACAACCTTGCATTAAAATCCTACAACCAACAAGATAGATATGACAGTTTGATTGTGGAAAAAAAATCAAGAGAGAGTGGAAGTCCACATAGTCAGTTACAATCTGGCACACAGGGTTTGCATGAATGAAATTCTTGACGAGAAACCACTTGCTTTTGAAAAAAAAAAAAGGATGGAATGTAAAACTATTGCCTTTCGTGTGGACACAGTGCTGTAAGCAATTGTTGTATTTATTTATTTATTTTGGTTTTGATAATAGCTATAACCTTGTTGGGAAGTAAAGGATAAATGGTGTGTGACTGTCTTGTTGCTCAGCATGTTTCTATGTCTGGCACAGAGTGCCTCTAGGCCTCAGCAGGCTGCTGCTGTAGGCCTGCTGGTCTGCCCAAAGTGACAGAACAGTAAAGGCAGACAGCAACAAATGGAAGCAAACACATGTACAGATAGACAGAGAACCATGACTACATTCTGATACACACACACACACACACACACACACACACACACACACACATATACATACACACACACATACATACATATATACACATATACACATATACACACACACACACACACACACACATTATATATATATATATCTCTCCTTTGGGGTTGCATCAGGAAGGGCATCAAGTGTAAAAATCTGCCAAATCAAACATGCGGAGCTACCCTGTGTGGTGACCCCGTGTGAATAAGGGAGCAGCCAGGAGTCGCTAAAGAATATAAACACACGCATATATACTACCTATATGTTGAGGGATTCTTACTCATGTTTGTGTGTGTGTGAGATGCGTTAAGGTGTGTTGACATGCCCTTGGCTTCCTCCAAAACAGATTAAACAGACAGGGTGTCTGACCTTTTGTCCAGACTGGGCTTCAGTAACAGAACAAGAGTCCCCCTACCTCAAGTGCACCAAGCCTAGGGTTAGTCCACCACCCCGTTACCAAACTGCTGGGGGATCAGGCTTAAAGTGCTACTGCAGGGTAATTGGACTGTCTGATTCCCAGTTGAGACTTTTACAAAGCCTGACACAAAAAGCACAGTTCTCTTGTTCACTGAGACAAGGGGATATTTGTGAGAAATGGACTACTCGCTGCATGTGTTCATTGTGTAGAATCAATGTCTCACAGTTTACAGTTTAAAAACTCAATTTATCTTTTCATATAAACTTTAATTAAGACATCAAAGGAATCAGAAAGACAAAGAAAGAAATGGTGAAGCATCAGCTGTTATGTACTGATATGATAGTTACTAAAGTGGTTTGGGCTTTTTCCTGTAAAGTGAATGCACATCAGATGTTGTATATTCTCTGATCAACATTTAATGTCAACAAGTGACCTGATGACCTCATGGAAAATAACTTGGCCTTCTGTGACCATGTCTTTATTCTCTCTCTTCTCCAAGCTAGACACATGCTGAACATGGGATAATTGCTCATTTCGAAATGTGCCAGATTAGCTGACCCCATAAAACAATACTGCCACAGAGCTCCCAGAAAAAAATTAGAATCTCCAAATGAGTTTTTATTTTGGGTTACATCCATTAGTAATAAAGTGAGTTGGATCCCCTTGTGACAGTGCCTAGGTCATGATAAGGTCAGAACTTATGAAAGGTCAAAGGGCAGAGAGAGGTGAAGTTACAGGAGGAATACAAACATCAGGATTCAATATGAGAAGAAGTCAATCATCCACTGCATTAAAAGAAAAGAGACACAGACAGCAAAAACTGAGGTCAAGCACATTCAAAACCCTGCACTTTTCAATGTGATATCACAGGCCACAAGTATTATAAGCACAAAAATACAGCTATAAAAGAAGATTAATTGTGTAAATAATTAAAAAGTATTAAACTGAATTCTTAACTGTGATATAAATTAAGTTTTCCATTCACATTAGAGGTTTGAGATGCAAGTCTGGCTGACTTGTTTAGACTGATCACCAGTAGGAATTTTAAACATGTCTCCATTAAAGTCTGAAGAGATCCTGAACTTTGATTTGCAAGTAGACTATATTCTCTTGAAAGTAGGCCTGCACCATATGTGTGCTAACACAGTACTTTACTACAATAAGGATATGACCTGTAAACAAATACTGAACTTTAATAACAATTATATACTTTAATTAAAGGTTTTCTCTGAGTTTCTGGGTGCTCTAGGTGCTGAGGTTTCAACAGTGAGGTGGTGGAGGGTTCAGACATTCTCCTTTGTTTGCCATTAATATGTAAATAAAATACAATATGCAGAGCTACCCACTGTGGTGACCCCTTGTGAGAAAGGGGGCAGCCAAAAGTAGCTTTTTTATTATCTTATTTGTACTCCTTGTCTTGTTCTTTATTGCTGCTCTTATTGTTTCTTTTTCATTGTTAAAGAATTATTATGATTATTAGTGAAAGAATGAAGAACAGACAAGTCACCAATAGTCATCTCATCTGTCCTGCTGATAATGTGAATTCACCATCTGCAGGTATCCCCAATACAGAAAGGAGGCTGCTGTCTCAGGCTGCAGCTAAGTTTACAAGATACTTTACAAGATATAAATGAGCAGCTACACTACATAGAGACAGCTTTTGTTTTTGCTTGCTCTTAACAACTGAGAATAAACTTAAGAATGAGTGTGAAAAGCAGGCTATGGTTGTGTGTAAAATGTACATTTGGTGGAGGGGAAGTGGTTAAAAAGATTTTTTTTTTTTTTACATGATTAGGTTTGTTGAAGAGGTGGTTTGATAAAGGACACTTATTGGGATTTTGAAAAATGTTATCTTTCCCTTCACCTGGGTTCACACTCCACCATTGCTCAGCCTCTGCTGTCCACTGTGATTGATAGTGTGTGTGTGTGTTTCAGACAGAGGCGAGGCTGCCATTAAAAACAGAAAATGTACAGAACATTCAGTGTAATCTTTTTCCTTGTTCATTTAATCTGTGAAATAATACCTAGACAGTGTACTGCAAATCCTATAATGCTGGGAAACCAATGAGCTGATGAATCCAGTGTGCTGTCAGGTCACATGTTTGTATGGGAGTGTGAATGAATGATGTGTTTCACTGAAATGATTTATGTACTCAACATGTTTAAGGCAGTGTTTTGCTACGAATTCCAATAAAATATAAATTATCAATCAGCACTACTTGGAAGCAACCTTGGGAGGACATCCACTGGTAAAACCTAGAGTGAGAGTCATTCATCTTCAAGCTTCACATGACAATGGGTCAAGGGCAACAATTTAGTTGTTCTGGTGACAGTACAAAAATCTGAACTCCATACTACTCCACCACTTAGAGCCAAACACATTTATGTCTTTGTTGATTTCCAAATATGTGCTGCTCTTAAGCTGACATGGATGTTTCATGTCATAGGTATTGATTGAAAAATATCTGCCAGGACTGGGCTGCTGACTAACACAATTCACAGGGCTGACACATGGTACAAAACAGTGGGTAACTTCTTGTCCTTCACAGGGAGCAAGTCCCTTATTCCCCAACCACTTAACAGAACTGGGTATCAGGCAGTCGCCACATCATTGTGTTGAACAGTGTGTTGGTGCTCGACAGTCTTGCTGTCCACTCTAGTGAAGTTTTTAAATCCCACATATGGCTCGTGACACAGAGAAGTCTATGTCATAGCTCTACACTCCCCTACAGCTTGTTCAGTTTGGGGCAGTGAACACTTTCTTAAAGTCTGTAGGTACCCTCTTAAATTACATTCTGGTGGTCAAGCCAAAGTGATATAAGAACATTACCATAAAAATGAAAGCATACAGAAAATATAATGCAGTGAGGCTAAGGCCTTTTGTTGATTCCCCCAACCGGTCGTGGCGGATGGCTGCCCCTCCCTGAGCCTGGTTCCGCCGGAGGTTTCTTCCTGTTAAAAGGGAGTTTTTCCTTCCCACTGTTGCCAAGTGCTTGCTCATAGGGGGTCGTTTGATTGTTGGGGTTTTTCTCTGTATTATTGTAGGGTTTTTACCTTACGATATAAAGCGCCTTGAGGCGACTTTTGTTGTGATTTGGTGCTATATAAATAAAATTGAATTGAATTGAATTGAATTAAAACATTCTTATTATCGCTGCCGAGTCAACACACAAACACATGCCATCTTTTGAATCTTTTGTTCAGGGAAGTAAACTATTGAAATATTTCATAAACCAATGGATTTTATTTGCTCAGATGTGTTTCAGCAAGATGTTCAAAACTTTCTGCACATTTTCAACATGTGAGAAATATCTGTCAACTATGTTATTGAGACTGACTAAAACAAAAAGGGCAGGTAACGTTACTGTAAGCATACTTTGGAAACTAGCAAAAGCACTTTTAAATTAGAAATACATTAACATACTTTGTTTTGAGGATTTGAGAGAAAATATACTAATATTGAACCGACAAATGATTCTCACTTCTGGCTCCTCCACTGTTGTCTGCTTACCTGTGTGTGCACATTGTGGGGATGCAAGTCCTCTGGGGGACTTGTCTCGGCTTGTCCCAAATTTTGTTAGCATAAGATGCTTAAAACAGCTGTGGCACAAATTGTGACCCATTTCGGCAAGACAAGAAATCAAAGTAATTGCTTCTTTATGTGAAGCTTAACATTAACTTGAGTGGTTGATCCACAGAAAATGCATAATTCAAAATTTCCTTGGACAGAACTAATAGCCAGAAATCCTAACTCTAACAAGTCCAAATAAACTTTGAAAGCC
Organism: Heterochromis multidens; assembly: GCA_015108495.1. NCBI lineage: Eukaryota > Metazoa > Chordata > Actinopteri > Cichliformes > Cichlidae > Heterochromis > Heterochromis multidens. The sequence continues at coordinate 6,146 of VUQS01015684.1, read as the reverse complement.
ATATAGAGTATATGCCATGGCTATCTTTCAGATATTTTAAATGTGTGTTCATACATTAGTCTCTGAACACAATATGCGACATAATCAGGATATTGATTTCCAAATTAGTCCAAAAGATTACAACGGTGCTTTAGAAACAATACGAGGAGTCTTGCAGTCTTCCTGCAGTGCATCTTTTTTCCGCAGTTATTTTGAGCTCCAGTATAAAAATTTTTTTTTTTTTCTCCTTATTGAAACAAGATATAGGGATCCTGGCTTCATAAATACATGTTAAAGGCGTATTATTGCCATGGGACGGTTGCAAATAAATAAGTAAAGATATTTCACATAGACTGATTTATCTGTTGTCAGAAAAAATTAGACCCTGCTGACCTGATCCAGTGTCTTGGCTCAGAAAGAACATTTCTGGCACTCTGTAAGCCAAAGACTTATCAGGTATCCACAATTTTTCACTGATGTGATTTATTTATTTATTTATGTTTTCATTTTAGGTTAGGTTTGGGTACATTTATAATAGTTCATAGCCACACCTCACTGTAGTCAGTGTTCATGTTTTCATTTCCAAATTATTTCTTCCATCTTAACTGCTGTGACTTCAGTTAAGAGAAATCATTACCTGCTAATTGGCAATAATATATAAATTAAAATATTCCTAATTCCTTTGTTGTATGTTTGCCATAGTGGGGAAAGGATGATGCCAAGTGGAATATCAATGACATGCAAACTACTCTTGTGTCCCTGTGTCCCTATGTGCATGTGTGCACTGTCTGGCCACCAAGTGTGATGAGTATAGCAGGCATAAATGAGTTTTATGCCTGCTGTGAAAAATTGGTTAAGAGCTTATTTTAAGTAATCATTGATTAATGTGATTAATTTTTTCTTTGTTTTTAATTATAATTAACAACACTGGGGGTAGGGTAATTAAGCCAAATTGAAATAGAAAACACTTATACACGCTGACCTTTCAACTGAGCATTCTCCTTTCAGGTGAGTATTCTCAACATTTATGCCAACAGAAGAGGGGGTTATGCCTTTTGCTGCACTAGCAGCTTTTTCTGGTTGGTCAGGGCTACTGTGGGCAATTTGAACTGCTTAGGACAGCACAGACTACAAAAAATTGTACATGTTAGGGATTAAATCAATTGATAGGAGGGATTTATACCCATTAAATCATTTGCCATACAGGTTAATGCAAGGAATTAATAATGGCAGTACAAAAGTTCCAGGAATGCTCCAAGACAGATATATTTATGTATATTTTATTCCTACTATTCCTACTGAAAAAAAAAAAAAAAACACCAGAAACTTGAGTTTAAAGGATCTAGTAACTTTTCTTGAGGTACACTGTATGAAATTTTGAAATAAACAGTAACATACAACAGCAAACAATTGCATATTTTGATTTGTTCAAGTTTCCATCCATCCATTTTCTGCCACTTATCCAAATCCAGGTAGTGGGGGCAGCAAAGCAGAGAGCTTTTACCCCCACTTTGCCCAACAACCTCTAGCTCTTCTGAAGGGACACTAAGTCCAAGCCAGCCAGGAGATGTAATCTCTCCAGTGTGTCCTAGATCTGCCCCGATAGGACATGCTTGAACCACCTCACCTAGGAGGTACTCAGGAGGCATCCTAGTCAGACGCTTGAATGACCTCAACTGGCTCCTTTCAATGTGGACAAGTAGTGGGCACTACTCTGAGCCCCTTCTGAATGGCTGAGCTCCTCCCTCTATCTCTAAGGAAGAGCCCAGACACCCTTTTTGTCACTACCCACAGGTAGGTGAGGGTAGAAATGTAGATTTACCTGTAAATCGAAAGCTCTGCTTTCATGCTCACCTCTCTCTTCGCCACTACAGACAGGTACAGCATCTGCATACCTGCTGATGCTGCACCAATCTGTCTGTCAATCTCCCGCTCCTTCCTTCCCTTACTTAAACCCCTCCACTTGGGGCAGGAACCTCTTCCCAACCTCAAGTGGGCGTTCCACCCTTTTCCAGCTGAGAACCATGACCTCAGACTTGGAAGTTCAAATTCTCTTTCTTGCAGCTTCACACACAAAATACCCCAGTATGAGCTAGAGGTCACCACCTGAAGATTGCAGAACCACATCATCTGCAAAAAGCAGAGAGGTCATCCTGTGGCCACCAAACTAGAAACCCTGCACACCTTGACTGCACCTAGAAATTATGTCCATAAAAGTTATGAACAGAATCAGTGACAAAAGGCAGCCCTGGTGGAGTCCAACTCCCAACGGGAACAGGTCTGACTTGCTGCTGGCAATGCAAACCAACCTCTCACTGCAGTTGTACAGGGACCGAATGGCTTGTAACAACAGGCCAGTAACCCCATACTCCTGAAGCACCCCCCATAGCACACACTGAGGGACACAAATTCCCATAATAGATAACTGGTTAGGCACACATCCTCCAATATCCTCAAGACGATAATGAGCTGGTCCAGTGTTTCATTAGCAGAATGAAAAATGCATGGTTGGATCTGAGGTTCGACCAATGGATGGAATTTTCTCTTAAGTACCCTGGCGTAGACCTTCCTGGGGTGGCTGAGCATATCTTCAGGTTCCCCTTCTTAAAAAATGAGAACCACCACCCCAGTCTGTCAATCCAGAAGCATTGTCCCCAACTTCCACATGATTTTGCAGGTGTGTCAACCAAGATATCCAGAGACTGTTGATAAAACTGGAGGTCAGAGAAAAGGAAGGAAGATGTTAAAGGATTAAAAGGAACACAGTAAAAGAGCTTGTAGTTGGATAGAGAATTGTCAATTGAGATGAAGGTATGTTTGAAGAAAAGCCCATACCCACAAAGCAACTGCAGTGGCTGTGTGTTTGGGGCCACAGGGCTGAATGTGCATAAGTGTGCGAATGTGAGAGAATGTGGTAGTTACAGGTTAGTAGAAAATCCTCAATGGTTCAATTACACAGCCTTGTATGACCTGGGGGGACTGCTTGATAGGTCTATTAGCTCATAGTGAGGGTACCAATGTTGCCAATGGGACCAATTCTTTAACACAAACAGCAACCCTAGTGCTTGGGCCCATACACAGAAGTCTCCACACATATTCACAACAGCACACATATGCACACCTACACTCAAACACATACACACACACAAATATTGCTGAATGATTCAAGAAAACTGCTGAGTTGAATAGGTAATGTTTAGCTCTGCTGAACCACACACGATCCATGGTCAACTAATTCCATGAATATGAAAACTCTTTTGTAATAAATTATGCACCTGGATAGAAACTAGCACGCTAAACACACAACATAAATTATCAGTCTGGAGATGCAATACAGTGGGGCAAAAAATTATTTGGCAGCCACCGATTGTGCAAGTTGTCCCACTTAAAAAGATGAGGTCTGTAATTTTCAGCATAGGTTCACTTCAACTGTGAGAGACAGAATGTAAAAAAGAAATCGGAAATCAGAAATCTAAGGACCTTACAGTAAAACCTCAGGGTTGACAGTCTGAATCAGTTTGAAACAGAAGTTGATGTTTTCTTTGTTGTCCAAGGTTTAAGGTGCAATTGCAAAGGCCCAGCAGGAATGATCAGAACAGGATTTCTAGGGTGCAATCTAAAAATAGCAAAAGCATTGAAATTGCTCCAGAGGTGGACAAGGTCACAACTTAAAGGGAAGTTGGCCAAATTTAAGTTACCATTTGACACGTGTACTTTTGCAGTACAGTGGAGTGGAAAGTTCACAGAAATGTTTGAGAGCACAGTATGACATTACTCATAATATGTCATGATACCTGCAGTTGGACTCACTCCAGTATTGTTTAGTGTTTCCTTTGCTGGCTGCTTAAAAACACCACTCGTTATGTGACATATATACAGTGGGGCAAAAAAGTATTTGGCAGCCACCGATTGTGCAAGTTGTCCCACTTAAAAAGATGAGAGAGGTCTGTAATTTTCAGCATAGGTTCACTTCAACTGTGAGAGACAGAATGTAAAAAAGAAATCCAGGATATCACATTGTATGATTTTTAAAGAATTTATTTGTATAATGGTGCAGAAAATAAGTATTTGGTCAGTAACAAAAGTTCACCTCAATACTTTGTAATGTAACCTTGGTTGGCAATAACAGAGGTCAAACGTTTCCTGTAGGTCTTCACCAGGTTTGCACATACTGTAGCTGGTATTTTGTCCCATTCTTCCATGCAGATCCGCTTCTATTTACTGGAAATGACCAGAAATGTCTAGAAAACACACAAACACGTTTTTTTTTTGCCACACAAATACAATACCTCACCAATTTGTCTCCATGTGAATTCTTTCCGTGTTAAATTTAAAGAGAAGTTGAAGGGTTACTGTTTTGACACACTGGAGGAGATTGATCACATCACAGAGGCACTTTTTTCATGGAACTATAACATTATAAGACAGAGACTTGGCACTCAAAGAATCCATACATACATCCATATTTTCTCAGGGGCTTATCCAATTTAGTGTTATGGGGTGGCTGTCCTGGGGTGAAAGGAGAGGTAAACCCTAGACAAGTTGCCAGCCCATCACAAGCCTGACACCAAATGTCGGATTACCCAAAAAGAACTGACGCAGACACAAGGAGAACATGTAAGCTCAACACAGAAAGGCTTAAATTTTATACAATATTAATTAATTTTGTTGCAACGGATCAACCAGTTCTCCATCTCTGACAATGCCTTCGTTCCATTCAGTACTTTTTTTGTTATCTGGCAATGCATAATTATCTCAAATGTCTCAAAACAAGCACTTTTTCAAAGTTTTCTATTGATTTAGGCAGAATTTATATTTGGAGCGAATGTGCACAGGAAGGTTACAGTATTGATGGCTTTATTTGCAACAAGGCAAGCCTTTGTAAAAACCCAAGTTAATTATGACAATATCCAATCAATTCTGCATTGGTGTAAGACATGAAATGACTTTCAAAGAGTTTCCTCAAGCAATGAGAGAAAAACTTTAGACCTAGACTAAATCAATCACGAATTCAAAATTGATTAATTAAGTGTTCTTATGTTTGTGTGTTCATGCTTTGTTTTCTTTAACCAGTAAGGCACACGTTACAAGAAAATGCATGCATTAAAATTGTAGAATATAGACTTCGTTTTCAGAGAAGAAGGCAACAGACAGCAATAATTTCAAGGTTAAAAAATAAGATATGTACTAGGTGGAAGATACCAGCTAGTGAATTTAACAGCAGGTTTGTGCAGAAATGCATGCAGCAGTCCTTCTCCAGAAAGAACAAAAATAAAATCCTCATTTGCACCAGGAAGACATTCTCCTCCTATTTTACCATTCTTCATATGCATTTTTCCCTAGTAAGAAATGAAGATACATTATGCAGCAATGCATTTTGGCATCTTGCACATCTTTATTGTGTTGAAAAGTGCTGTCACTGCAAGACTGTAATTCTCACTCCATATGTACTAGCTAATACCTGAAGAGTTACAAATAATTTCACAAAAACATACTTAAAGAGAATGCTTAGAATAGGTGGCAGTAAGTATGTATACGTGTATGTGTGCATATGTGTGTTTGCATCCTATTCAACCTGAGGAAATATGTAGTCATAACAAATCAACTAATAACATTTCCTACTTTTAAGTGTGGGTGTGTATATTGCACTGTCTATGGCATATTTTACCCTCTATAAGTTCCTCTCTTACAAACTGTTCTCACCAATAATATGAGTGATTTTTTATTTTTTATCAAGCAAGTATATACAGTGGTGTGAAAAAGTATTTGCCCCCTTCCTGATTTCTTAGTTTTTTGCATATTTGTCACACTTACATGTTTCAGATCATCACACAAATTTTCATATTAGACAAAGATAACCTGATTAAATACAAAATGCAGTTTTTAAATGATGATTTCATTTATTAAGGGAAAAAAGTTATCCAAACCTACCTGCCCTGTGTGAAAAAGTAATTGCCCCCTAAACCTAAAAACTGGTTGTTCCACCCTTGGCAGCAAGAACTGCAATTAAGCATTTGCAATAACTGGAAATGAGCCTTTCACATCGCTGTGGAGGAATTTTGGTCCACTCTTCTTTGCAGAATTGTTTTAATTCAGCCACATTGGAGTTTTTTACAGCATGAACGGCCTGTTTAAGGTAATGTCAAAGCATCTCAATTGGATTTAAG
>VUQS01015682.1:16204-34393 GCA_015108495.1 Heterochromis multidens | reverse complement strand
TCATTTAGATTAAGACATATCCAAGAGAAATCTGTATCAAAAGTTACAAGATAATAATTTCAAACAAGATGACACCAGTGATCCACAAATGCATGGAAACACAAAGTCAAAGGCTCTGCTGGCAAAGATAAAAAAAAAAAAAAAATCTAACAGGCAACAGACAGAAACAAAATAACCTCTATGATGTCTGAGTTTGAAGGTCAATCCTCCAGCTTAACTTCATTCTAGGGGGTCATGGACTTCTAAATGGTTTAGTGCTTCATTCATATGACAGGTGGAGGAGGGCATTTAATCATTTTCAAGAGTGAAATAGTTGAATTTTGTTGACATTTCAATGACATCTGCAGCATCTATTCAAAACAAATGATGCTTTTGTTGCATAATTTTCTTCCTGATGTACTTACACAATAGTACAGATGCATAGAAACACAAGGAAGAGATTTTTCTGACTAACCTTCTTTACCTGGAGGTTTCTGTAATCTTAATTATAGTTGTTACATGCCCAACCATAATAATAACCTCAGCCAGAACCCATGTGGGATCTTGCTTTTTGTACCTAAACAGAAGGTGAGCCCCCACATTGTGATTGTGTACACACAACATGATTAATACAAAAAAAGGAAATGCATTTTAAATGATATGAAACAGTATATTTATCTTTAAGTTTTTTCTTTACAGTTTAAGTCTTAATTTTACATCATTGTTTCACCACAAGGAGAGTTATTAGTGGTTGATACGTGGTCAAACTAGCATTCTTTTACCCTGACATCAGTGTGTGATCATGGCCAAACTTTGCTGGAGATTGGGGCCAGCATGCATGAGGTTTACTGCAGCGGTGTGTGTGCTTTTGTAAAGGATTTGAGTCAACCTCACCATTAGCTTTTTTTTTTCAAGGATATGCACACAGAGTGTCTTACTACACCCTTTATGTGTGCAAATCACAACCCTATCGTAATGGATTGTTGTTCAATGACGTCGACCCATTGACTCTGGAGCTGGAGGTTACTCCTGCAGAGGTTAATCTGAGGTCATGCAGAAGTGTCTGTGTACTGAAGCAAGGCAGATACCTCAGTCCTCTGGCTTGGATGAAAAATGTGAGAAAAGCACTAATATTTTACACATTCCTTTTGTAATAGGCCCACCTACAAAGAGTGAGCTGCAGATATGTGCAAACAGATGGTTACTCTCAACTCAAGCTTAAGATGGATTCTCACGGGTTTGAATTTTTAATGATGTGTTCAGACCTTGTGCCTGTGTCCTATATTGTATGTGCATCACCTGGTCTAAATGACAAAACTAAAACTTTATGACTTGAAAAGACAGTTTTTCAGCTTCTTTCACTCTTTTTGTCAACTAAAAGTTGAGATTTACCTCTAAATATACAGGCACAGAGTCTTAAACATTTAATAGTGTTTGGACATATTTTCGCTCCCCATGCCTTCCCCTCATCTATTAGATTTTACTGGTGATAAGAGGAAAGTGCACAAAGCCAGAGCTGTGTGCTCAGTCTCCTCTTGGGAGGGATATTACTCCACCTCTGTGCTATGGGTCACAAGCAAGCAGGGCATGTCAAGCGTCTACTTTATCTCCATTTTTCTCCCCCACCTTCCCTCAGTTTCATCTCCGCCCAAGCAGATTCTGGCAAAATAAAAACAGATGAAGACATATTTAGGAGAATTAAGAAATATTTCACATCTATAACAATTTCACACATTGTAAGTAGTAAAGAAAAATCTGAAACCCCTGCAATAACATACACTTTCTACACCTTTCTAATACTGGCTTGGACCCCCTTTTGCCATCAGAACTGCTTCAGAACAACAATTCTTTGTGGCACAGAGTCAACAAGGAGCTGGAAACATTCCTCAGAGATTTTGGTCCATATTGACACGATAGCATCACACAGTTGCTGCAGATCTGTTGGCCACACATCGAAGTTGTGAATTCCTGTTCCACCACATCCCAAAGGTGCTCTATTGGATTGAGATCTGATGACTTTGGCGTTTGAGTACAGTGAACTCATTGTCAGGTTCAAAAAACTAGTTTGGGATGAGCTTGAGCTTTGTGTTATTCTGCTGGAAGCAGCCATCAGAAGATAGACACATTGTTATCATAAAGAGATGAACATGGTCAGCAACAATACTGAGGTAGAGCATTCAAATGATGCTCAACTGCAACTAAGACATCCAAAGTGTGCAAAGAAAATGGCACTACACCACCACACAAGGCAGAATGGATCCATGCTTTTATGTTGTTAAGACCAAATTCTGATCGATTATCAGAATTGTCTAATTTTGATGAGCCAGTGTGAATTGTAGCCTCTGTTTCCAGTTCTTAGCTGACAGTAGTTGCACACTGTGTGGTTTTCTGCTGCTGTAGTTCTTCTTCAAGGTTTTGCATGTTTTGCATTCAGAGATGCTCTTGCATACCCTGGTTGCAACGAGTAGTTATTTGAGTTACTGTTGTCTTCCTATGAGCTCAAAGCAGCCTGGCAAATCACCACTGGCCTCTGACATTAACAAGGCATTTTTGTAAACCCTAGATGTGTGTGTTGTCTTCTACTAAAGTTGGGGTTTTAAAGTTATCTCCAGTGTTACTTTGTGCATCATCTGTTTGGACTATGCATTTTTCCCACAGCTCTGTGTATGTTGGCTTGGCACAAATGTTTAATTTTATTGTTTTTTCTGTCCATCATATCATATAGAAAGTTATGAAATGTGTACTGCAGCTGGGTTGCAGTTGTTATTCTGTATCATGAATGATTGATGATTGATTGATGATGTGATATAATAGTTTTCTTACTCTGTCACAAGTCAGTTTGTGGCCTTTTTGTTTCAGTGTCAGTTTAGTTAGTCTATTATTTAATCTTTTAATCAATCTATAAGCAATTCAGGATTATACTTGTCTTTTTTGACTTTGCTCATTCATTGGGGAAAAAGAGAAACCTTGTGCCAATATTATTTTATCAGAAATAAGTTTTTTCTTTTTTAAATTTTGTCATTATCTAGAAATAAAACAAATGCGAAACAGCTTATTTGTACAGCAGTGTAAAATAATCTACTGTAAAAATTGCAGTTTTTTTGGTAACTTGAATCAATGAAACACTGAGTATTGATGAACAGACTGTAACCTGGCAAATGTTGGACAGGGTTTATCCAAACATGTGCTCATATCCATAACTGGCTGTGGCTCCAGTCCTGCTGCTGGCCTCTCCGGAGAGCCAGGTGTCTGTTCCCATCTGTGTCAAAACTCAACTTCTCCTCAGTGTTTTCTCTCTGCAAGTTAACTAAACCAGGACATACACTCAGCCTGAACTTCCTAAAATGGTCTGGTCTGAAATGTTTATGCATTTCCACTTTATAAACAAATTCCCATCAAACTGAATGGAGTAATTATGTGAAGTACCATCACTTGTGTGCCTACATTGCAATTAATGATGCGTGAGCACTCAAATCGAATCAACAACACTATAATGAATTAATTAAAAACTATTCATCATTTATTCATTGCCTGTCTGTAAATGACAAATTTCTGTCAGTGTAAAACAGGCTGAATTGAACAACAGTGACAATTGGAAATTAGGCAAATGATCTGTTCTATTGTAATACGAGGTGGCCTTCAGATGAAAACACATAAAAATAGACAAACCACAAACAAATCAGGAAAACATCTTAACCAGTTCAATAACACAAGCACTGCATTTACAAAAAAACCCAGAAAAACTCTTGTCGGGCTAAATTAAACAAACAGAAAATTTCTATTGCTGCTATATGTAGCTTGGTACAGTGTTTGGTAGTGTTTGCATGTGTTTTCTCAAGTTGAAGTACATTGAGGAAAAAACCCTTTCTTTAAACTGCATGTAGTATTTGTAAGAAATAAGCCTAAATATCCCATGTCTGCTGATTAAGCTCAACTATTTTAAGCAGCACAGTAAGCGTGGGTGCAGTGAAGGGATAGTTGCTGCTCTGTGACCTTAATGAGTGTCAAAGCACAGAGCAGGTTCATTGACACTAACTCTCTTCCTTTCAGTGTTTTTTTTTTTCTTTACAGTTCAGGCTTTGGAACAGAAAGGCGCTTTCACATCTTAAGATGAATGGGACTTAAAGAGGGATATGATACTGTTGTAAAGTCAATAAATGCTGTTCTGTTAAATAGAGGCAGCTGCATCCCCCTCATATACAACATATCTACCATTTTCACATATACACACATTGGCCAAAAGAGCTGATGGGTTGCTTTGTTACTGTCCTTGACACACTTAATGTGCGACTCACCCGTACGTATCCCACCCTGTCTCCCTCCCACTGGTAGTGGGTCAAGTTCTTCGTGCATTCTCAGCGAGGGTTTGGCTGGTACTTGTGTGCCAACTGCACTTGGATGGTCCCGGGCAAAGATTCAGCTGTAACCAGTCATGTAAATGCTCTGATCTTTCTTGCATACACACTTATTCTGATCATGTTGCTCTGGTGTTGTTTCCTTTGCAGAGACTGTGGAGGCTCTGGCAAACGTAAATCAGGTAAGAAAATATCTTTACTTTAGTTTTCATGGGTTTTAAAACACTTGTACTGCTTGAACTTTAAAAAAGGGAACTCCAGCAACTCTGCCTATCAAAGTCGAGTCTTAGGGAGAATTGAAAATAAGGTCACTGTTGATAATGAAAAAAAAAAAACATCTCTGCTGGGGGGTTTGAGAAGAGAGAAGATTATGCAATTACACAGTAAGATAATAAAAATTAAAATGTATCAGCAAATATATCATATTAATGTTTTCAGCTTTGTTAGAAATACAAAATATTTTCTGTTTTTAACTTCTTTAATTGGAGAATTTGCTGCTTTTCATTGTCCCACGTGACAGTAAATTGAATATATTTGATATCAGGCTTCTGTGCAGATGAAACAAGCCATTTGAATCTCTTTTTTTCAGAGATTGAGCAATTAATCAAGAAAATAAACCACAGGTTAAGAAGATAATTGTTTGCTGCAGTTTGGAATAAAACGTTGGAATAAAAATATATTTCTGGTTGTGCTGCACTGAATTTTATGTGCATGTATTTTTTTCAAACTGTCCACCATGAGTGTGACACTGGTGCCATAACACTCTGGTACTATTATTAAATGGTCAAGAAAGCAGTGTTATGTGGGAGAGACCACCTGTCTGTGCCTCTGTATTTGCACTGCCAGAATAGGCCGTTGCATTAATATTTGTGTGTGAGAGTGCTGAGTGACTCAGCTGAGCATGGGGATACGAGCGTAGGAGGCAGCAGGAAAAGCATGAGAGGGGTTTTAGTGAACAGCTGTGCAGTTCTTGTGTATTTGTGTGTGCATCCACTTGCGTGCTTGCAGTCTCAGAATACCCGCATGCATTACTAAATTACACGTTAGTCCTACAATCAGATGTAAAGTTGCTGCGGCCATCCCTTCCTGCAGTCTGCCACAGTTACATATGGCATAGCTGAGCTATGAGAGTTCCTAGGAAGTTAATTTTCTGGGGGTGATCCACTCTGAGGAAAAGCTATGCTGGAATTGTCACCAAACGAAATAAGACCCTAGCTTAATTTCATTATGTGTTCCACGGTATTGAGGCTTTATGTAACAGTGAATTCCAGCTACATACTGGAATGGAAAAAATTGTCTTATTTCAGCTGTGTGTGTGTTGCCTACATTCAGTCTGTGCAAGATATTAGATTGGCTTCCAGTTATATTCATATCAGTTGCCTGGAAAGTTTCATCATATAGTGCCTGTCCTTTGAGTGCACAATTCTAGCTGTTATAGTCTGAATAATTTGGCTTGATATAAAATTTATTTATTTATTTTAAATATTTCAATGGGTTCAAGTCTTATCTACTAATGAAAACAATAATAATATTCTTTATATCTGGTGCTTATGATGATTTACTATTCAGAGTCAAGCCATAGCATACACTGTTTAAGCTCCTCATACTTGATCTTGAAACCGCCACTATAGTCCCCATGCTGGACATTAGTGGCTAAAGATTGATATTTTTCTTTTAAAGCAGGACAGCAGTGCAGTGAGTCTGTGGTGAATTTCTGCTGTAGCTGCAGCTTATGTATTCCATAATTACATGGTGCAGGTTTCCCTTAAGAGTTTACTGATCCCCTGCTTTAAAACAGAGAATGTAACCCTTCACCACAAAACTGTGTGCGATTAGAGGTTTGATTTGGAACTCTGTTTACCTGGAAAGAAGAAGAAAACAGAGGAACATCATCCTCACAGATGATCACTCACTTTTGGTTTTGTTATCATCTTTGGCTTCGTGACAGTACTGTCGTCATTCTTGTTACCATTGATTTTTTTTCCTCTTTTTTTTTGTAGAGCTGATACTAAATGGAGAGTAGTGAAAGGAAGTGTACTGAAAGGAAATTGTGTTATATAAACTGGGGATTTCATCTGTCATGTGTTTTCAGTAAAATTCAGACCCACATCTCATTTCTTGTTTGTGACTCACGCTTCTGGAGTCCTGTTAGATCGAAGCAGTGATTGATTCTGCGTCATAGCCAGGCAACAATCTACAAGAGATTCAAAGAAAGACATGCCATATTTTTTTAGCATATAATGGATTTGTCAGGATTGACTGCTGATACTCAGCTGGTCAGCATGAATCACTGTTAGATGAAGAGACACGCTGTCAGAAGCGAACCCCTAAAGGAAACAGGATCAACTGCTACTCACTGTGCCTTATAGGATGCCGAAGTTCAGGAGCTTCAAAGATTTTGTATTTATGTGCATTCAGAAAGAGAGTTGGCTGACCAGAAGACAAATAGAAATTGAGTAGGAGAGAGAAAGAAATGGAGCGCTCGGGGGTGTAGTGCATGTGAAAAGCAGCTGGAGAGGAGAGGAGGTTTACGTGGCAAGTGGAAACCATGTCAGTGCTGCGCAAAGGCCCAGTGAGTGTGTTTATATGTGCAGACTTGCTGTCTTTATTTGAGCTGCAGGTCTCTCAGGACCTACAGGGTGCATATGTGTGGATGAGGTTGTGTCTGTGAGGGAGTTTACATGCTACATGTGAGTATGCATAGGTGTACGCATGCGTGTTGGGAGGAATCTGGTAACAAGTCAGATGGTGGGTGGGTCAAGAGGCCCGTGTGTTTATTTGTGTTTGCAGATGGATGCGATTTTTAAACTGGCATAGGAAATCATTAAGGCAAATGAGCACTTCCAAATAACTTTAACAGCCATACGCTGCTTCAGCAACTTCCTTGTCAGTGAGTCTATTGAATACTGGGCCATTTTGTTTAGTCCTGCACAATGATGAGTCTCACAGTACCTGAAAGAATTTGTGTTGATCAATCAAATGTTTTTTTTTTTTATTAGTTGTTGTCATATAATAGCTCATTTCATGTATAAATCTATAGGTTTGATATAGGATTTTTTTCAGTTTCTCCTAAACTCTGCCCCCTGCAGCACAGAACAGATCCAGTACTGGCCACTCTTTCTGATAAGTGATCATTAGTGACAGTTTAGACCCAGCTTCTTGTTCAAAACAGAAACTATTCTGTTGATAAAAAAATAATAAATGTGTATTTCTTATTGAGATTTGTTGTAAGTAAAGTAAAGGGATCCATTATTTTCCTTTTTCTTCACATGCTGGTTGTTCAGTGGTGAAGGCGTCAGAGTTTCTACTGGAAAACCTGATGAAGTGGAAGAGTCTCACTCATTAAATTAGTGGTTTGAATCTGATTCCAGGCTCTTTTTTTTGGAAGCCTTCTATATCAGCAACATCTAGTGAAGTTAAAGGTGCACTGTGGCTTGTCTTACACTACCTCTAGTAGTGCTGTGGAGCAGTGTTTTTATTAATGGGTCCCTGATTTGTTCTTATCATGCGTATGCACATAAAGATGCGGATCACATGATACACAGCCTGGCAGTGATTTCATGTTTTCCACTGATCAGCAGTTGGTTGTGCACTTGTTTTTCAAGAAATGTAGCTTTGTGCCAAGAAAAGGCAAAAAAAAACTTAACTTAACTTAAAAGAATTTGATGTTTGAGTTCTCCAGATTATCAGCTCTGCAGTTTTTGTTTTATTTTTTTCAAAAGCAGAAACCTGTGTAGCAAATGTAAACATACCACGACTTTCAATGTTTACCCAGTGGATGATAAAATATTTGAAAATCTAACAGTTTTATACTACATACCTACACTATACTGAGAGAATCAGCAGACAAAGTGAAGATGATTAAGATATTCAGCAGTTTCTAAGTGCAATGTGAAGGCTGTCTAACTGTGAGATGATTTGGGTGAACGTTTCTGTACTATTTATTTGTGGTCTGCCTCTTTTCCCTCAGGGCCACATACTGATTCAATGACATGAGTACATCTGTACTACATTGAACAGCAGTTCTGTGTCCCTTTCTAATCCAGCTGCACATCTGCTGCTGATGAGCCAAACAAAGACACTGCACTTTGCCAAATTTTACTCTTCTCAACCCAGTTCTGCTCTTACCCTAGGGTTAAAAATGTGGCACTAAAATATAAAGACCAGTGCCAACTATGCTATCAACCAAAAAGCTTGATCCTGAAAAATATTTTATAAAGGAAATATATTTAAAAAAGAATGAGTAGAGTAGACTCTCTGGCTTCCTCCTGTTGGTGATGAATTATTGCAAAGTTCCCAACTGTCATCATCCTTGGATGGAGCTGATGACGGGAGAGTGGGGGTGGAGTTGGGGGTTGAATGGAGTTAGGACGTTTGGGAGTGCAAGGGTGGGAGCAGGAAGCACATGTATAAATATGAGCGAGGAGAGATAAACACAGAGTGGTTAATATCTGATGGAAGCCAAGAAGAAAATACTTTTCAAAGCTCATAAATGCTTTTGGTTTTCACTGGTCATGCAGTATACACAAGAAAACACAAATAAAGCTCACATAAATTTTACAACAGCTCTCCTCAACTTTTTTTTATCAGATACACACCTCAACTATAACACCTGAATGAGTAAACTTAACTCCAAAAATATTGGGCTGTGAGTCGTCTTACTTTATTTAAATGTGATTTAAATGTGAAATGTGAATAAAAGTGAAATATTTGTACAGTTTAAGTTCTGTTAGTTTATATGAATCAGTTTTCATTTACCTCTCTTGTGGAATTAAGCTGATGTAACTTAAAAATAGTCAGTAAACCAACACTTTTATGTTAAACTTGGCTCAATATGTATGTACGCACTGTAACAAGCATAGATGGTATAAATGATGGACATAGCCACTGCGATGTCACCCATTGTCCTGTTTTAAAGCGTCGAGATGGACGTTTCTGGATGTGACAAGGAGGGGCAGTTCTGACTGTGAAACCGCACCCTTATTGGCTAATGACTTATGATTGACAAGTCATTAGCCAATGAGCGTGTGGTTTCATACCACAGATAATCCTCTATTTTGAAACATTGTATGACCGAGATTTACAAAATCGATTAAATTTTTTTACTCAATATGACCGAAAATAGTGACCGAGCCCATAAACTCAGCAGGAAATTGCTTACAGAGGTCAAGACAAAAAGCCGTTTTCCCATAGACTTCTACAGGACCTGAAGTCTTTTTGCAACCACAGCTATCGCCACCTGGTGGCTTGTAGATAGAATGCAGGTTTATAGCACTGCAACCGCTTCATTTTTCCGACCCGGAAGCCATGCTGTCTATGGTAACAAGATAGTTTTCACACTTGTAGCTGTGCTAACACTCACTAAACAATCAATTCACTTCACTCACAGTTCACTCATAAGTTTTCTAATTTTACATGACAGAAAATAAAACACATTCTGAGCAATTTAACAGTAATATGACAATCATAAACAACACACGTACACATTCACAAAGATATAGACGTAACCAAGTGAGCTCTTCTCATACAGAAATGGTTGAACTTCTTAGAAGAGAACATATCAAAAACTATCTTCTAGCAGGACATTAAAACAAATACAAGAATAATCAAAATTTGCATTAGACACACAGTTTTTCATACAATAAGCAACTGATTGGTGTGCCAAAAGCTCTATATCTAATTTAGTAAAAGATTAATGTTAGGTTTACACAACTTAATCTTACTTTAAACATATGGGTTTACAGTAGTGCTTTTTTTCTATTCAGCTGAAGTATCAGTGTTAATGTCAGTTTGGTTAAGTTTGCATTTCTAACTATATAAACAGGATTACTTTTAGCTATTAATAAAAACATTTAGATATATTTTCTTTTTCACTATTGCTTGTGAATAGTGTCAATGCACTTTTCAACTGCCTTTGTATGTGGATATTCTATGTATATATGTTGTTTGTTTTTAATTAAAACCATGCTTTCTATTGGTATTATACCATCATTATGTGTCAGTGTGTTGGTTGAAACTGTTTTGTACACACTTGGTATGAATCTCATTTTGTGTTCTCTTTTGAAATTAGACTTATCCTGTTCAAGTCTTTTTTTACCTCATTTTTTTCCACACACATGTTCTCCTTGTTCTGTCTTCCTGCTGTTGCAAAACATTTCATTTCCTGAAAGAGGCTGAAATATTAGCTTTTGTTTTTCAGGCCTGTTGACTTTGCTGACAGAGTCTTTACTCACTCAGCTCAGGTCACAGATTTACTGTTTTCTCACAGCAGCTGCTAATTGTGTGTTAAAGAAAGTTACATTTACATCTTTTGACATGGAGTTTTATGAGATCATGACCTGCTGAGTATTATTTTCATCTGTCTTGAAATTGCATTGTTGACAAATGTGGTTTCTGTTTTCTTTTTCTTTGATAAAACAATGTCCAAGTTTGAAGATATTTGAAAGTGGGTCCCATAGAGGTCAGTATTTAATTTCATGGCCAGCATTAAGTAGATAAATCAACAGAATAAGTCTACAAGGTTGTTATTTAGAAAAGTTAATTTAAAATACTCTTAGTAAAGGTACTGCATGCTAATACATTTTTAATTCTAGGCAGACCAAATACAGGGGTGATGCCTGGAAACAGTGTTTAAATTTTCCCCACATCTTAACATTCTCTCCAGCCTACAAAATTTGTGATATTAAACAGATATAAAACAAATATAGTTGCAGATATTCCATAAATACAGGTAAAACTACTTAGAGTTACTCAGTTACTCAGTAAACAGTAATTTATCATATGTCCTCATTGAGGGTTAATGACCTGTGAGTCGAAACAAACCATTTAACAACACTTTTCTATTAATAGTGTCAAAATAAATAATGTAATAATGTTGTAACAAAGTAACTGCTGTCGTATTATACAGTGAAGACTATAAAGACAATATTTATATAATATTCCTTCCATTGTTTCTGCACCCAACTTTGCGGTCTGACAAAACATCTTGCATAAATAACGTGAAGCTTCATAAACCGCAGCCCAACCACAGTAATCCAGTGTCAGACTCTTTGGCAGTTTCAACATGTGAGATGCTAATGGTGCTGAGTTCATCTTGGTGAGTTATTAGCTCCTTGACATTTCAAGTGCAGTTGCTAAATTGAATGTGAAATATTATCCAGATTTAGAGAAATGTTAATCTCTAGTCTGCAGGACTATAGCCAGGTGAGCTCTTTAGAGAAACGGCAGCTTAATCCAAACCTTCTCAATCATTCCTTATCTAAGGCTCAAATCCTCCATTTATCAGACTGAACTTTTCTTATTTTCCATCATCAGGATAAAGCTGGGTTGCTCTTTCCAGGAACTACGATTACCCGATTTTAAATAGCTTTTATTTGTACGTGCTTGGCTTTTTTCTACTTTATTGTCATTATTTTGCAGGACGTTTTTGCTGATTATTTGAGTCAAAAAAGATGGCAGTTAGTTAAAAGCTGAACCAGTGTGACCATGAAGAGATTATGATCTCCAGGAAGTTTATTGGTACTTTGTTGATATTAAAACACACCATAAAAGTACACATCTGCTCCAGCAGCAGTAATAGGGTAAACAGATATAATCTAAAGTGCGCACTCAGAAGCTCCTCCTGTTTGCAGCTTTGAACTCAGTGGTCAACAGAAGCTCTTGTTAATGTGTGAGCTGAATGTCAGCTGGCTTGTGACTGGCTTCCAGCTGACACTTGTTAGATCTGCTTTTGTCCATTCAGCGATGCTTGTTTCAGGGATTTTTCATGATTAAGGCTTCAGCCAGACTCAGTTATGTAAAGCGGGAAGCAAAAAATGTCGTGGATGTCGGTTACGTACGTGGCGCCATATGTTCTTTAAATGCCTTCACAAATGAAAACATACGTTTACTACTTGAGAAGCCTGTGCTGGTGTTAGTTAATGACCCAAAATTTGGTGATATGTCGATCCAGTTAGGAAAACGAGGGCAAACCAAGTCAACAAATCTAAGTCACTACTGGTGCTTATATGGTTAACTGAGTTAAGTACACAGAGGAAGATTTCCATTGGCTGGGCTGCACGCTGTAGTCAGAGCTCTAGTGTTTCAAGGAGACAGAGGGCCATCCCTCTGAGCACAGCTCCAGCCCCTTCATCTGGTTCTATTTAAGGCCCCTTATGCCGACTCTTATGATTGGCGTACACAACCCCCCTACTCTTCCTCCAGTTCCAGCCCCAACTGAAGAGAAGGAGGCTTTTTAGCAGATGGTTTATTTTCCAAGGGAAACCATTTCTTTCTCCCACTCTACTGTCCTGTCCTTAGCTGGCTTTAGCTCACTTTTCTGTCACTGCTACACCTCCTTTTGCTTTCCCATTGCTGCTTGTCTTTCCACTGTGTTCATGTGTCTATGGGTATCTACTGACTGGCAGTCAGCATTGTTGGACAATACGGACAAGGTCCCTTCAGTAAAACAGAATGGATTTTCTGCACTTGAATATCTGATCCTTCACTTTTTGGTGGGAGGTTCTTTTTTTCTAGACTTAAACCATCTCCTTTGCCCCTGATGTTGGGCTGGAGGGACATGCAGCTCTATGGCTAGACTCTGGGGAAGATGCACTGAACCTTGTGAATATTGTGATTGGCTAAGCTCTACAAACAAAGTGGCCTATGGCACAACGACTGCCCAGCAGTCGTTCTCGTGGACCTATGGCTGGCAGCTGGCTGACAGCATGTTTTTTTCCATCAACCCCAGGTCTGGATGCTTCGGACCCCATGCTCCTGGAACAGTATGTGGTGGTGGCCAGTTACGAGAAACAAGAGCCTGCAGAAATCAGTCTTCAAGCAGGCGAGGTGGTCGACGTCATTGAAAAGAGTGAGAGTGGTGAGTAATCAAAACAGATGCACAATAAGTAAATGTTGAGCAAGAAAAAACAGCATGCACGTTATGTGTATGTCAAACACAAACACACTCATTCACTATTCAGTCATGTAGTTCCTCAAACACTCTGCCCTTTTCCGTATCTCAACTCTTTCACCTTCTTTGTCCAAAGCTTCCTAGTTATTGCTCAGCCCCATCTGGAGGCTCACTTTGGCCTGCAGTCAGCCCTGTTTTTTCCCACTGTTGGTTTAGGCTGTGGGCCAGAATGTTGCCTCTAGCAAGAGGAATGTCTTCCAGACTCGTATTAATTATTCCACCTCACTTTAATGGAAAGCCAGCAAGACATGCCGGATTTACAAATGCCAGCTGCAGAGAGTCCTTAGTCAGCTGTTTAACCTCTTGGAAGAGCTAGCAGACAGGGCCAAGATTACAAATTTAGGGTATATGTAATTTAGTTTGACAATACTGAATCTTTGATGCCAACATAAAGCACAGTCTAATGATATTCAAGGATTATTCTGTAATACTCCCAGGACCTTTTTATTGTGGGTGGAAGAAGACATCAGTAGAGCCTAAATGCAGTGTATAATTTCTACATTTGAAATGCATTAAAACTGATATCACAAATATAAACTCATGTGTCTTAAATATACTAAAATATCAACGACACCCAGGTCTAAGCATGTGCCTGAATTTGTCACATGAAGCACAGAAGTGACTGGAGAGGAATAGACCTGGTAACAGGGTCTGACGTTTAGCTTTAATGGTGTGCTGAGACAGTAAAACAGTAATCAGACTCATGTGTTCTTCAGAGGGAGGATGGCAAAAGAGAGATGGAGGAGGAAACAGTGAAAGGAAGGCAACTGGACTTGGGTTTCACTATGGTTGTGATTGCCACACTGGCTTTAACGAAAACGGTCCATAGCGTAGGATCACTTTGAAGTGTCACGTGTCCTGCCTTTGGGTTGATGTATTTGTTTTCACTCCCTGCTCCAGTAGGATTTCAACCCAATGGGGGAGCCACAGTTAGGCGGATATTCTAACACCTTGAAGTCCTTTTATTGGGGGCCTTATATGAGTGCTTTCCTCCATGAATTTGAACTGCATGGTCCTGTGCTTTTAAGTATGGGCCCCTTCACTTTTGTCTTTCAGCTGACCACTGTGCACTGTTGATCTGTGTGAAACTCATACACATCTCATTGCAGATTTATGATTTCCAGGTTTCCATGTTATTGCTCTAACTTGGTTTCATGTTATTATTGCTTTGCTTCCCTCTCATCTCTGATGCAGGCTATATTTTGCTGCCACTTTTACTTCAGCTCATTCATTCATCTCTGGTTAGATGGATTTCTTATGAGTTTCTAGAAAGCAAAATATTAGATGGCATGCTTTTTAAAACACATCTGAAGACTATTTGACAGGTTTATTATACACTGACACTTCCACAGAGATCACAGAAGTAAGTATAACCCTGTTGCTTACAATCTTCTGTGGAGACTGTTTCCAGCAGCACAGCTAATTTTTAGCTGAAGTCTCAACACCTTTTGCAATGGAAGCTGGCTAAATTTGCTCCATTTGGCTGGGTGACATCACTCTGTGTCCCTTTGCCAGTACTAACAAGACCAGGTGTGTGCTAAGAAGATTTCAGAGCTCATTTGATTTAGCATCCATTCCCTTGCAGGATAAGTACAAACCCTTTAATAGCTTCTGACAGATTGATCTGTGTATTACAGCTCTATGTAGTGAATTTGCTGAGTTAGAGGTACTAAAAGTGTCTGCTGTATTTGTTATGATAAAAGGGCTGTATGGATTTTCAATCTGGGCAGATTTAAAGCAGCATGAGTCCCCCTGCAGAGTCTTGGATGCAGTGAGTAGAAAATTTTGCTATCTAAATTTGTATCAGCATTGTGCATCTGAAGGTGCAAGAGTATGAGCGTATAATAGAGACAGATCTAGAAATGGAAAACTACAGCTTTGTATTATTTCTGCCATTCACCCAATACCGTCAAACGAAATTCTGCTGTTAAAGCTACTGTACCATAGACAGATATCGACTTTCCCTTACCTTGGATTAGATAATATTTGCCTTTGACAGGGCACTGAATCTAGGTCAGACCTATAAGCGAGCTCAGCTTTCTCCACTTTTCCAGCCTGCTGTCCCAAGCCGAGCAAGTATTTTCCATTGCCCTGGCTTGATGATATAGTTTGTGTTGTGGTCGTTGTTTCAGTTGGTACAGTAGTTTATACTGACGGCTGTTTTTTGGGGTGTTTGAAGTAGGTGCAGTGTGTGGTAAACCAGCAAGGAAGTCCAATGATTCAATTCTCTTAAATAATACTTTTTAACACAGACACATGTAAATAAAAGCTTTTATCTCGTGGAGCATTATGAAAATGTTAGTTATAGTTTAATGTGCTGGCATATTTTTTTAATATGAATTTTTTTTATAATTATTTTTTTGTCGTCACTCTTACTGCAGCTATTTTATTTGTCTCTTTTATGAGAGTTTGCCAGGGGGAGATGCTGGCTCAGGAGAAGAGAATAGTGTAGGGAGAAACTCGGGGAGAAAATGGAAAAAGCAATTTCCTGCCAAAGTTAGTGGTTCAGAGAGGTTGGTTCATTATAATGGCTTAATGGATCCTCCAGGATGCCTCCTCAGTTTACACTATATTGCAGAGATGTTAACCAAAGCTAAGCTAGCAGGCTTGTTGGTCAGTTCAGCTGCTCTGTATTCAGTGGCTTAAACTTTGCCTTTTAATGGAGGACATAGGGAAGGAAAAATAATTTGCAGATGCTTCTGGAAATAATTATTCATATAATAATTATTGTGTTAAGCATATTGTCCTCAGTCTTGTGTTGAAAATTTCTCTATGTGGATACCATCAGGGTTTAACAACTCTCTTCTAAGGGTAGATCAGCCTCCATGAATTACAGTTTGCCACATGAACTCCAGGAATGTCTGTCTGCTATGAAAAGGCCAACTTACAACATCAGTCCCTCCATCTCCCCAAAGACCCCCTGGCACCACCTATGTACAGTAAGTTTTGTGTCTCTGCTGCTCCACCCAGCTTACATAGGCAGGTTGGAGTTAGTGGAATTTCAGAAAAAGCCTTAACTTTCACTTACCATAACAAGACTGTAATTAAAAAAAAAATAAATCACTTTTTGGCCCCTAAGCAATAATGATTTAAAGTTTGACGAAACTTCATAGAGAGGCTGGAAAGTGACAGGGGTATTCCTGCAGGTGATGTTTGATGGCTTGCCTGAAAGCCCACAAAGACTGCAGGCGGGTTAAACAGGTCTGGCCCTCAACATGGCATGATGGATGTGCAGGATGTGTGCTCAACCTTCACATGGAAAAAATGTATTAATACAATAATGTCTGTCCTTCCCGTCTTTAGGCTGGAAGCAAGCTGATCTCAGTGTAAACCTCAGCAGGGACTCAGTGCAGTGTTCAGATGGGCTGAATCTCCTTTATCTGGAGTTGACTCAAGAAACAGAAAGCAATCTGTAAAATGATAAAAGGCCAATACGCCAGATTCACATATATACTAGACTTTAGTTAGTTTATTTTTAGTCCGTTTTAGTGTTTTTAACTTGCAAGCAGCCTGCAAACAAGAGTCAGTCACTCTACCCTTTTGGTTCAGACTAAGTATAGAATTGACAGCCAGTACATTTGGTGAAAATATCTATGTTCAATAAAGGATGGTCCCTTTAAGTTGACAGTTTTGGCTTTTAATGAAATTCACAAGACCTTTTTGATAGTTTGCTATCACCTTTGGTACAGATCTTCACTGAAGATAAATAATTTTAGTTTTACCTTAATTTTTAATCTAGCAACATCTTAAGCTTATACTTACATTTCCCCAGTACTTTACTTTATGACCAAACACCTGTAAAATGACATCCCAACAACCTCAGGTTTGCATCAGTAGTTAGTAGCATGCTAACATGCTAAACTAAGACAATGAACAACGTAAGCTTTACAAAATCATGTTAGTTTTGTTATTTTAACACTGACACTCTGACACTACTGCGCCTGACTCACATAGTTCTTGCATGACTGTAGGCTCATATCTATCATGCACAAAGCAAAGTGAGAAAATCTTGGTTAAGGTAGTAAACTGTAAGTCTTTAAATCTGGCAATCCACAATATATTTTTTTTTTATGCTTATAAGTCTTTACATTTGCTATATCTTGCACAGACAGCTTATTATACAGTTGACTTTAATCTATAGCTCCAAAACGTATGTTGTCATAACTCTTAATTACTTAGCAGATCTTAGCTACCTGCAACTATGATAGCATTATGCTTATTTAATAAATTGCACAAAGACAACAAGTCTAATGTTGAAACTCGTAGTTCTTTTTTCTTTTGAAGTTGGAAAAAGGGCATGTTTTTGACAATGTTTATCACCTTTTCTTTAACTAACTCTCTTAGCATTGGGAACTGAGAAGCTCAGTAGTAGTTTAGAAAGTGTTTCTCATTATTAGTTGATATAGGATTTCATCTACTTTTTTGTATGTGCTATAAAACATTTCTGTACCATTATGGATGCTGACTTACCTTAATCCATCATAAATGAGCCCTGAAATGCCAGCAGCCTTTCTGGATCTTGTATTTATGTGTTTTTCTTTGCATAGTAGAGTTTTCACTTTTGGATGCAGGGAAGAATTGTGTTGACTGGCAATGACTTTCAGAAGTGTTTCTGCACCCACCATGCAGTCATTTCCACTACTCAGTGTCTACACAATGCCAGTCTGCTGTTGCCTAAAACCCTCAAAATTAGTTTTCAGCCTTGGTTCTTACAGAGATTTCCTGGATTATATGAATCTTTTAATGACATTTTATGCCGATGATTAAATCTGTTAATTTGTTGTAATTCTGCATAGAATAAGCCACTAAGTCATGATTTTTCTACTTAACTGAATTAGCTGTGAGAGCTAGCACCAGTTTTTTTTTTTTTTTTTTTTTTTTTTTTTTTTTTTTTTGGTCAAACAA
>VUQS01015682.1:3159-16184 GCA_015108495.1 Heterochromis multidens | reverse complement strand
ATTTCTAGCACCTTTTTTTTTTTTTTTTTTTTTGTTTCTTATATTTTTAGTAGTACACAACATCTTTAGTCTTTTATTGCCCCTATCCCAACTTTCTTGGAAGGTCAGTGTTGACCTGCTGCTAGTCTTCAAACTCCTAGTTTTCCAATTTGGTATGTGCAGTTTCAGCAGGAACATGTTTCCTTGTGTAACAGAGGAAAAACACTATAATTCATGTCAATGAACCACCAAAGACATTATACAGAAAACTTGCCAACTGTTAAATGTCTTTTTTAAGCCGAAGTTACAGCAGCAGATGGAAGACACATTATGCACTCAGAGCAATCCCCGTCCTTCACATTCTTTCAGCCCAGCATAGGATGTACAAATGACCATCTTTAGAAATTAACCTTATCCTAGATTTTTAGATAACATTATTTTCTTGCATCTTGTCACACAGGCATATGGGGATGAAAAACAGGTGCAATGATGGTATTTAAGTAAAGGTAATGGTGCTAATAATAGTGTACAGAAATCAGTATCTGGAGCCAAAAAGGTATGTCTCCCTCTCACTAAAGAATTGACTATTGAGTTAAACCAGCATTTTAAGGGGTGGGCTCTCAGGCACTCAAGGACTGCTGTGTCTCCAAATCAGTGGAGCCTAGAGAGCACATAAGCTGTGGGTTGCAGCTTAGCTCAGACCATGAGGGGATCCTTTCAGAGACTGGGAGGGAGTGAAGGTTGTTCCCTAGGTCAGCATTAGCTCTTAAAAGTCGTTTTGTGCCAGTTTTTGCCCCTCACCCCTCCTTGTACCAGAGCCACCAAGGTAATTGAAATCCAGTGTTTTATGAAAACTGGAAGTGTGTGTATTGGGCTGGATGCCTTTCCCCTTGTGCTTTGATACATGATCTACTGTTAATAAATACAGAAGCTGGAAATGAATGGGGTTTTCTCCTGCTCTACTCAACAGTGGTGTTGGGTATCTGCAGGACTGCTGAGCCCCTGCATTCCTCATCATTTCAGGCCATGAAAAAAAAAACTACTCATGCTGCTGAGTCTGTGTTTCACATGTTCATTGAATATGTGGTTAAACTTTTTGGTGAGGAGTTATTCCACAGCACAAAACAATGCGGTCTTCAAATTTAATTAAGTCAAGCCTGCTTGAGTTAATGATACATTTGTAGGGATATCTGGTCATTAACAAGTGTTGCAGTCACACTGTATTAAACATTGCCAATGCTAAGGAATCAGAATTGATTGATTGTATTCATAGATTGTAGCTTTGTTTTATGGGTTTTTCCTGTACCTTAGGAAAAGACCAAAGTTGCATAAATCTAGTTACTTTGTTGCAGCTGTGAATCTGTTGTTGATTACAGTAAAAATGAAGCATGGCTCTTAAAACTGATAGAGTTTCCAGATGGCAGATACTGTATGAGAGACAAAGAGCTTAGAAATACTGTCTGTTCTTATATGTCTACATGCTGCATCTGCACTTGAAGGGGTATAATATATACTGTAGGTTAAGTGAGACTATGAAGACAGCCTGGACGGAGCATCTGTTTACATAAATAATATAGAAATATCTCTCTTTGTAGCTTTTCATATTGCATTTCCATATTTCTATAAAAGAATTTAACTTAGGGCACTGAGTCATCTTCTTCATCTTATATTTTTTGAATATGTTGCTCAAAGTTAAACGAATGTGACTCTTTTTTTTTGGAAATAGGTTTATTTACTTACTGTTGGAGATGAGAAAGTTGATACCACTCTCATCCATGTCTGTTCGGTATTAACCTACATCCAGTACCAGGTTAGCTTAGCTTAGCCCAGTGACTGAAAATGGGAAAACAGATGGCTGGCTCTGTCCAGCTGTAAGAAAAATCCAACAACTAGCACCTCTAAAGCACAATCATTAACATGTTAGTCCTGCTATGTTTAATCCATACCAAAACTGAAATGTAAAAATAAAAAGTACCAATCAAAAACCTAAATACATAAAAATAGAGATTTCAGGAAATCAAAAGATAAAAAATGATCTTTAGAGGTAGAGGTAACTGCTCTACGGGGTTGAGATTAGCTGACTGACTTGGCCATTGAAAAAATATCTAATTTCTTTGCCTCGAGAAACTCTTGGGTTGCTTTCGCAGTATGGTTTCGGTTATTATCCATCTGCATTATGAAGCGCTGTCTGATCAGTTTGCAGGATTTGTCTGAATCTAAGCAGAGAGTATAGCCCTGTACGCTTCAGAATTCATCCTGCTATTTATCAGCAGTCACATTATCAATAAACACTAGTGACCTGGTTCCACTGGCAGCAAGACATGCTCATGCCATAACATTGCCTCCACCATGTTTGACAGATGATGTGGTAAGCTTCAGATCACGAGCTGTTTCTTTTCTTCTCCATACTTTTCTCTTGCCATCATTCTGGTACAAGTTCGTCTTGGTTTCATCTGTCCAACGAGTGTTTTTTTTTCCCATAACTGTGCAGGCTCTTTTAGACGTCTAATCTGGCTTTGTTATTCTTGAGTGTAACCGCAGGTTTGCACCTTGTTGTAAACCCTCTGTATTTACATGAAGGTGTCTCTTGATTGTAGACCTTGGCAATGATATGCCTACCTCCTCCAGAGTGTTCTTAACTTGGTTAGATGTTGTGAAGTCGTTCTTATTAGCCATGGAAATAATTCTGTGATCATTCTCTTTAGTTGTCTTCTGTTGCTGAGCTGGCAGGATCATTCCTTCTTTTTAAAAATGTACCAGATTGTTGATCTGGCCACTCCTAAAGTTTTTGTCATCTCTTTGATAGGTTTATTTTGGTTTTCAGTCTAATGATGGTCTCCTTCACTTGCACTGACCTCTCTTTGGGCCTCATTTCTCATGATATAACAAGGGAGTAGGGCTCACTTGCCTGCTTGTCAGTCAATTGTCCAATTAATTTTGAGCCTCTCAAGATGAGGGACTGTGGATAGAAATGGCTGCAATTTCTAAACAGTTAATGCAAGCTTTTTGTAAAAACCCCTTGAATTAAAGCTGTAAGTCTGCACTTCAATCACATATTGATTGTTTGATTTAAATTCCACTGGGATGGTGCATAGAGACAAAACAACAAATTATTGACCTAAATCGAGGTAGATTTCAGTGCTGCTCGTCCAGGCAGGCTAGTTGTTTCCCCCTGTTTTTAAACTTTTTGGCAAAGCAAACCAGCTGCTGTCTGTAACTTTGTATGTGAAAGACAGAATTTGTGTGTTTCAAACTGTCTAAATTAGATTATTTTTGTTTTTTTAAGGCCATTATTGGCATTAAACAGGCATTTAACTTGATATGAGCAGTCTTATTTATACCTCAGCAGGCTACTGAGGGAAAAAAATCTTTGTTACAACTTGTTCTCTTTTTAACATTCAGTTTTTCTCTGTGTCCTTGTAGTATAATACAACACTGTTGTTAAGACAAACTGTTTGGTTTCCATCTTTCCGAGCCTGTGACATTTGAGGTTGATCTCTGTGGTCACGATCCTATGGTGTGATGGTGTTATATGAGATTCCCTCTAGAGTCTTGTGGGTTTAGCTATTGTCTTATGCAAACACTGACCCTAAAATGGTGGGGCTTACAGAACTCAAATCTGCTCAAACGCTTTAAAAGCTTTTTGATTTACTCTGGATGTTGACTAAATCGCTATAATCGTATTATTGAATAATGTTTAGCAAAGTGTATTGCAAGTCAGCATTTGGACGTGTTCTTTTTTTCCTTTGTGGTTGAAAATCTGCAGTAGCTTTCCAGGGTTTTTAGCTTTTTATAGCGAGGCATGGAGACACAGAGGAAAGCAGGTTGTCATGAAGACTGATCAAAAACAACAAGAGATGATGATACACAAGATGCACAGATGAAAATGCAAGTGTTACTTTGTAATGTAAGTCTGCTCTCTCTGCTGTGGCAGCCTAGATAGTGGGTGGATCAGAATCAGACACATGCACAGATAAGTGTACTTGTCCAAACCCTCACACAGACAAATTTCCAGACATACAAGGTATTCTTCTTTCATTTCTTTCTCCAACATCTGTACAGGTAATTGGAAGTGAAGAAGACAGTGAATGTTACTCTGTTAATCTTATTTCCATTATCTGCCATTTCACCTTTAAGCCACCAAGTCTTATCTTTAACTTTCTCCCTGTTCAACTTTACATACAGTCTTTAGTTAAAATCACTGTAGTCTGAGAATTTAGTTCCCAAGGGTTCCAGGTCATACGGCGGTAAAATGAAGGTCAATAAATTTGGAAAACCATGTAAACTTACCAGTATGATTTCATTGAAATCTTAGTCACCATGTAATTCTGCAAGATTGCTCTCTTGGCAGCGGGAGACCCACAGAACAGCTGTTTCTTTTGTAATGACCTCAGTTAAAGGTTTATGTCACTGGGAAGAGTGTACAAATGATAACCCTGTCAAATATGATGTTGATATTATCCAAAACCTAAGAATCACATTCACCTCCCAGCTATTAAAAAAATATTCCAAAAGGAATTATCATAACATGACGCACATGTATCAATTATTGGTGGGTTTTGTTTTTAAATCTGAAGTCTTAAACATAAGATGTATATTGAATTTGTTCACCACGTGGTTTGTGACAGCTTAGTATTTTTATCATTTCATGTTGCCTATATACAAAGGCTATGGCGCAGTGAATGAATGCATGCGATGAAAGACATGAAGCAGTATTTTCTTTCCCTACATTTCATATAATTGCAAGCTGTCTGATATAAACCTGCCACGGCCAGGAAATCAGCACTTACGTAATGTGTGTGTTCATTTTAAGGTTACTTTTATTGCTGCCTTTGAGGCTCAATGAACTCAGCCTAAGCACCTGTCACATAAAGGGATGGTTGAAAAATACAGACAAAGCCACCCAAGCCATCAGTAACAGCATGTATTCACTCAGGTCGCTTAACGTAATGCCGTGTCTATATTTATATTTAGACTTACAGCCCAGTGCTCACATTTAAAGTACATTCCCACACTTTATTCTTGTGTTTGCTTTCATTTCTATCAGTTGTCACTTTCCTAAAGTGAACATGACATTTCCCCCCAGCTGAAAAGCCAGTGTGAACATGGCAGTTTGAAAATGTAAGGATTTTTTTTTCTGCATTGAGTTGAATTTAAAGATTTACTCCTGCCAAGCTGACCTTTCTGTAAAATGGTTGGTTTAGTTTAATGTGCAGTTGATGTAGTTGATCTTGCCCTTCACTGGTCATTAAACTCTGCACATCAGACTTATTTAAATGCTTTCAGTGACTTAATGAAGTATTGCAACATTTTCCTGTCATTATTTTGACACTAATTACAATTAAATCCTCAGTTATGTTAAAATACAGTGTACATTTGTAATCTTCTAACAAGCTTTCAACTCCACAAAATAAAATCAAGTCCTTCCGAATGTTGTAGATGCCACTTTGTGCTTTTTTGTGGTTGGCTTTCTCGGTCTGATTTATTTACATGGGGGTTTTGTTCAAGCCAAAGCTTTGGTGAGCGCATTACATGGATTGTTACATCCTGAGCACTGGCCAGCTCGGTGTTCAGAGCCAACAAATATCCGCCTATTTGGACCCACCCTGACTTTATGCAAAACAGGCCCATAGCCGATCATGTTTTTGTTGTGTAGCTTAGCAAATTAAGCAATTAAATAAATCACGCTCGATATGAATCACAGAGAATGCATGTGTAAGTGACCAAAAGGCCTGGAAAGATTTTCTCTATTATTGCTTCCACAGAGAAAGCCAGTGGAAGTATTAGTCTGTCAGCAGGACATCTGTTGTTTTTCTAGATTCCAGTTTAATTTAGTGGACGGAGTCATATGGCTAGGGAGTCAATCTGATTCATTTTATGTAAGTCATCAGAATTTGGAATTGCCAGCATTAAGCAGATATTGACTATGTAATCATAACAACTAGGGATGCACCAATATACTAACCAACCGGATAGGATTATGCTCACGGCTTCTTCATTAGGTACACCTGTTCAACTGTACAGCCAAACACACGGCAGCAACTCAGTGCATTTAGGCATGTAGACATGATTAAGATGACCTCCTGAAATTCAAACCAAGCATCTGAATGGGGAAGAAAGGTGATTTAAGTGACTTTGAATGCAGCATGGTTGTTGGTGCCAGATGGGCCGGTCTGAGTATTTCAGAAACTGCTTATCTACTGGGATTTTCCCACACAACCATTTCTAGGGTTTACAGAGAATGGTCCAAAAAAGAGAAAATATCCAGTGAGCAGCAGTTCTCTGGGTGAAAATGCCTTGTTGATGCCAGAGGTCACCAGAGGAGAATGGCCAGACTGCTTCAATCTGATAGGAAGGCAACAGTGACTCAAATAACCAGTAAAACTAAGGTATGCAGAAGAGCATTTCTGAACACACAACACATTGAACCTTAAAACAGATGGGCTACAGCAGCAGAAGACCACATTGGATTGCACTCCTGTCAGCTAAGAACAAGAAACTGAGGCTACAATTTGCATGGACCTACCAGAATTGGATAATAGAAGATTGAAAGAACATTGCTTCATCTGATGAGATCCAAATGTCCCAGTTTCTGGTGCAACATTTGGGTGTTAGGGTCAGAATTTGGCATAAACATCCATTCTGCCTTGTATCAATAGTTAAGGCAGGTCTGAATGCAAAAATTCCAAATGCTAAGGCCATCTTTGCAGAACTCAGTGAATTGTGGTGAAATACACAATGTCTTTAAGTTGAGGAATTGTTGGTTTCTTGCTGGTGTTTGTTTGCTTGCCACAATCGACAAAGTTTTCTGTATTTTCATGTTTTAGAATCAACCTGACTTTACAAAGCAATGCTAACATATGAAGCAGATCAGTAGAAAAAATCTTTGACACAGATGAAATGGGTCTCTTTGTGTACTTTCCGGTTTACCTCTGTACCTCACGATTAATGGCCTCTTCTAATCAGAGGCCTTCAATTGCTAGATATTCAATGTTCCTTTCATAAGACATTCTGCTGTTTTAAACATGTGCAACTGAACCACCTCATAGTACACTTCTGTAAGAAAAAATGTATAGTGGAGGTTTGAACCAGCTGTGGAAGTGTTATGGAACACTCCCATTGTCTTTATGGGTTGTCCAGACAGCTGTCAGCCATATTGTCTTCCCGTTACCACAACAAATAGTGTGTGTGTGTCACTGTGTGTGTGTGTGTGTGTGGCATGCCACATTTAGGACAGTTTTTCTACCATCCTTGTCAATCAGGTCTCTCCTTGAGTGTAGAGTCCTGATTTTTTTTTAATATGCAGAGAGGAAATGCCTGATTTAGCAAAGATTAAAATGATCTGATTTGTATATTAGTGGAGGTGATATAAGAAAATCATGTTCACTTTTTTGTGAAAGTATAAAACTAGTTTGTATAAAAGTATAAAAGTAGTTTGGACCTTGATACTTTTCAAAAATGGAGCCTTAAAAAAATTACTTGTGTTGGCCGTGGCATCCATTTTACTTTCTGCCATAATAAAATGATGTTTTGCATTCTTGAGGAGTTCATTTCCACTGTGGAGTGCTTCACAGGTCTCCTCTGTGATTGCAGAAACACCCAACTTAACGTCAGTCAATCTGGTCTTGAATAATTCACAAAGGAGGAGAGATGGATGGAACAAATAACCCACCTAAGAAAACACTGGCACAGCACCTCAAAAGAGCCCTGCATCACAAAGGACAATGTTGGATTCAGACACTTGGGGTGACATCAAATATGCAGTCCCCAACAACTTAAGACTGAATGGTCTCAAGCAATTGGAGACCAGTGTGGTCAACTCGGTTTGAATGTAATTTTATATTGCACCAATTCACAACAACAGTTACAATGGATCATTTACATGTAAGGGAATTATCCAGTAACACAAGCACTTGGTGACAAGTCGGGGCAAAAAACTCCATTTTAATAGGGAGAATTTTCAAAGCCACCTGCAGCAACTGGTTTGGGTGAGGGAAAAGAGAAGAGAGAAAAGAAAAGCAAGTCGGACCAACTTTGAACTCTCAAGGAAGGGATGTAAAAAAGGCTGCTGTGAAGGCTTGCAAAAAGGAAATGCAAAAAGGTCTCCTTAAAGAGCACAGCTCTGTGGATGAGACAGTGATGGAGATGGTGAAGAATAGGTTAACGACACAAACAAATTTGCTTCTGAAAAAAATATTTGAAGTAAATCTTTGACATATTCTTTTTAGGCTAAGTTGTTAAGGTCATATTGATTATTGTACTTTTTACAGTCTTAATATATATATATATATATTTAATGCTACACAGCATGCATGCAGAGAAATCATATCATCATGTTTAGCCCCACATCTGACATGCTGTGTTTTCCTGCTCTCATTACTGAATTCACCATTAACTATTCACCTAAATAGGAGATGGTATCATTGTAATCCATCCATTTTCTGAACTGCTTATCCAACTAGGGGATAGAGTCTATCCCAAGTGACATTAGATGAGAGGCAGGGTACACCCTGGACAGATCGCCAGTCCGTCACAGAGATAACATAAAGAGACAGACATGCATGTTTTTGGACTGTGGAAGGAAGCTGAAGTACCCAAAGAAAACCAACACTGGCACAGGAATAACTTGCAAACATAAATGACCAAGGAAATGACCAAGATGGCCACCAGGTTCAAACCCTGTACCATCTTGCTGTGAGGTGACAGTGCTAATGATCAGCAACCTCCCACGGCACCACCTGCAATGTAAACATTGACCATCAAAGCACATCTTTGGCTAGGAGATATGATGCAAACCTGGACTATATATCACATCGCAGCTCTTTCAGGGTCCATTTTTAAAATGAACATTATTTTGTACGTGCTTCTCTCTAGCTGAGCCGTTTGTCATAAAGATGTAATGGCAATGCTGTCATACCCAGGAGAATGAAGTCAAATCAGCTGTAACGCTGCAAATGGATATCTTGGCTTGTAGCATCACTTCAGCAGTTTCCTGCCCACTGATTTCATGACTGATCCTGATGGAACGCAGGTTAAACAAGACCTCATCACGGGTTAAGCCATAGCAAGGCAGTGTGTACTCTGATGTTCTTGGTCCTGCCCTTAAGGATAGATTTCTTTTGGCAGCACAATTAAATTCATCATATTCATGTTCATTTGTAGCTGTGATTTGAGATATTTTATCCAGTTGGGGTTTAATGAGTAAAACAAAGAGGAAGTGATTAATGGGAATGTGAAAATATCATCTGTCTTCATCTTTCATCTGTCTTTGCGGAGATTTAGTCTACTTTTTACGGTGGGAATCTTAAAAAAATCAAGAGCTATTGCAGAGCTCTGAAAACAGTAGAATTTCTTACAGTTAACTTTAGGCTACACTGGTTTTTTGCTATCTAATGCATTGTTTGACATGTGATTTTCTTTATGTTTCCACAGGTTGGTGGTTTGTCAGCACTGCAGAGGAGCAGGGCTGGGTCCCCGCTACCTATCTCAACTCTCACAGTGGCACACGGGATGACTTGGAGCTGGGTGCCTCTAAAGCTGGGGAAGGTAGGTAACTGCAAACGCTTCTGTCTCTGCCCACCCACACATATACGCACATGTAAACACAACCTCACCCACTCCACTGTACCCACACACAGAAACCACTTTTGCCCTCAATCCTCAATCTTTGATCTGTAACAAAACAGAGAAACCTCACCATTGCTGGTCTATGCTAACAACTGAGACCGGACCACTGTGAACACGTTACACTGTCTGCCTGCCATCATAAGCACATTCGAACAGAGTGTAGATTCAGACCTGAGTAAACAGCAAGGAGGAGGGCCAAGAGAGACCAGACCACAATGTCTGAAAGGATGTGCTGTACTGTACTGCACTGTACAGGAAAGATACAGTGCAATATTAAGTGACACGCCTGCCGTGGAGTGAGCTCATGAAAGAAGTGTGTGTTTTCATCAGTAGGATTGAATAAAAATGAATATTTCTGGAGTCAATCATGGTTATCATTCAAGAAAGAAAGCTCTGACATGACTCACACTATTTCATGCAATGTCTACTTACCATTGGAGATGATGGATGTTAAGCTTCGTGAGCTTACTGGAGCCAGAGAGGGATCCAAAACAGTCATAGCATACACACCTATGAAGAGTTTGGTTTGCCAGAAATGCGAAGCTGACGTGTGAAGCCGAAGACGGCATCCAATTGTCTTGATGGCCCTTTCAGATACAGTTATCAAGCCATCTACGAGCGACTCGTGCTGTCTCATTCCCCAAGCATTTTCAATATTAGTGGAGAGAGGACTTTAATCTTAGGCCAGAAGAGCTCAATTAGTGTCAGATGAACAGACTTTGATCGTTTTGGCAGGTATTGTAACAACTGCAGGATATTTGTTAAAATACTCTATATGCAACATTGTGTTAGAGAAAACCCAACAAACTGGAGGTACGGAAATAATTAAGTTGCATATTACACTTCCAAACAAACATCAAGATTTTCCAGCGCTCTGGCCAAACATCTTTTTGCTGTACAACTGGTGTAACAATGGGACTCAGGATCCCTGTGGTGTTGTATATCTTATGACTCAGTGATGGAGGGAGAGAGTGAACACACAAGGCTACTCAGTATTACTGTTTTGCAATATGTTAAATAAGTTCAAATGCCCTTTTCTCCCATCAGAATACATTGCTATGAATCACAAAATGTAGCTTGTATACATACAACAAATGCATAACCACACACAGACACATGCCTAAATGCAAACATCTATACCCAACACTCCTATCTACTCTTTTGGAGATATCTGGAATGTCTTTGCTGAGTTAGCTGCTAGGAGGTTTGGGAAGGAGAGTCTGTCATTGTAATTAGTGTTTATGTGTCTCGTCAGTCATGGGAATGGCATGAAACTCCTAAAGCAACTCTTTGTCAGCTCTGTGGTTTTCAGCAGTCCGTGCACCATCACATTGTCACTGAAAAAAAAACCCAACACATTTCGGGAAAATTGGATTTACAATTTCTGATAATGATAGTTGTTGAAAGCTCAGACATCTTCTGATGTGAGTTTACCCACTGATGGAAGAGTGAACACCCTCCTCCTCCTCCTTGTTTTGGTAGTATTTTATTCAAAAGTCATCATATTGTTTTTGGGAAATAAGTTTGTCTGCTTTCTGGCAGAAAGTAAGAGGTAAAAAAATGATACTGCTAGTACTGACACAAATGATTATTATGTATTTATGGCAGTGCGGCTATTTATCCTAGTCCAACAAATCTGCCTACCAGTATCACTAAGCACCTTATTTTTGTTTTGTTTAGTATGTACAAACAGTAAGGTGTAGAACAACAATGTGTGACTTTATGGAGGCGTTTTGTGCTGAATTATTTCTTTCCTCTGAGGCAGTTGGTGGGGGAAATAGACTGGCGTATAGCCACCAGTAAAACAGCGAATTAATGTACTGATACTTTGTTTTATATAAATATTATAGATTAAAGAAGCGAGGTAAAATGTGTTAATTAGTAAGATACTGAGTCTTTGTGCAAAGTTAAGCTGCTCATATTAGCTTCATGTGTATCGTCTTATTTTATAATCAAATGTCAGAGCTCTTCCTTTTAATTTTCTGTTTATACATAAAAAGGATCTCATTTAATGCCTCAGGTGTCAGAAATAATTTCTATTTCAGCTGTTGTACTTATAAAATACAGGGAAATTATGGACCCTCTTAGGTCCATAATTTCCAACCAGCTCTCAGCTGTTCCTTTCATTGGAAGGCAATATGTGTCCCACATGCTCAAACATAACAGGGGAAAAACCCCATGCTAACAAGATCCTAATTACAAGCCACAGAGAAGATGTCTTGGTTTTTAACACTTCCTTTGTAACCTCCATCCATTCATACTAACTGTCCACCACGTTTTGCTTTGTGGTCGTGTTTTAATGTCCATGTAGCTAATAATGGGGCTCTTTTGGTTGGATCCATGTCATTTGTGTGTTGTGTGTTTGTGTAACATTTGTGCTTGCTCTTCATGTCTCCATGTTTGTTTGTTTGTTCCTTGTCATCTGGTCGCCGCGTGTGTGTGTGTGTGTCAGTTACTAAGCGACACAAGGCTCATCTGAAGAGGCTGGACCGGAGATGGACGTTAGGGGGTGTCATCAGCAGGCAGCAGAGCCGAGGTGAACTGAGAAACATGCTGCCTCCCTCCCTCCTTCCCTCCCTTCCCTTTTTGTTATTGTTGTCCTCACCCAGTCTTATTTACTGTCTCTTATCACATGACTCAACGTCTCCCTCCACACACGCACATATTTGTTCAGTCTTGCATCCTGCATTGTCTTCCAGCAAATGCATTTATCATGAGCAGCAATCCACCACAACTAACCACTAACTGATGTTAATATGAAACGAGCCTGGAAAGCAAAGGTGAAATCAGCAACTTTATATACACTAATTATTGATGCTAAGCTCAAATTATGTTACAGAATTGCTCCATGTAAGCGTTTTTATTATAATTATATTCTGTGTGCCAAAGCCAATCTTCTCCAAATCACAGAAAAAAAAAACTACCCACTCATCTGAAAGTAGTTGCGTAATAGACTTAGGAATGCCTTATGCTGCAGTTTAGAGCCATATTTTACTTTTTATGAGCAAATGAAGCGTGTATGTAGATTTCTAATAAATGTGTGTTCTGTCAAAGTGTGGTACAAACAGATATCTGTCCTGGTGTGGTGCAGATAGCAACCAGTATTGACTGATAAACAAAGACTCTTATTAATCTTCCACTTAGTTAGCAAGAAAACTTGCACATGTTTTTCTTACCATGGCCAGGGGTTTTCTTCACAAGAGATGCATTTGGATGGCTGACAGAGGAGTGAGGATAGGCTATTGAGTTCAGCCCAAACTTTGCACTTGGCAGTGCACGCTGCTCTCTAGAGTGGAGTGGAGAGAGAGTTGTTTCCACCCCATGACTGAAATTCTGCTTTGTGTTTAAAAAAAAAAAAGAAAAAGAAGAAGAGGGGCCATTTTTTTTTTTTTTTTTTTTTTTCCTCCCCCCAAAAATTT
>VUQS01015675.1:25134-42689 GCA_015108495.1 Heterochromis multidens | reverse complement strand
CAGCTCTGCAAACATGTTATACTAGCAGGCATTTTTTTTTTTGCAGGCATCCACACAAACACACACACACACATATACTTGTCTTGCTATCTTTGTGAGGACATCTCATTGACATAATGCTTTCCCTAGACCCTTAGCCTAAACCTAACCATAACCTAATTGTAACCCTGACACTAAAACCACATTTTGAGCCTCAAAAATGCCTTCAACCTTGTGAGGACTGGCAAAAAGGTCCTCACAACGACGAAATGTCCCCACAAGTATAGTAGCATGCCAATTTTCGGTCCTCACAAAGATCTAAAGACATGTACACACACACACACACACAGTCATCTATCACCCTAGTCTGCCTCAGAGCAACTTTAAAAAAGAGAGACAAGATGCAGCTTTGTGTCACAACACATTAAAAAACTCCTGAGAGCCAATGACAGCCACATCGCAGATAGATGGTCTCAATATAACCAAACTCTAAAGCACAAACAGCACTGCTTCAGCATGAGAAAAGAAGAGAAGTTACAGATAAGAATGGGGAGGGTTATAGAAGGTGAGATAAAAAATAAATAGAGGGAGGCAGGGTGGTGATGAGTAATATTTAAAGTAAGCGAAAGAGAAGTGAGTGGAAGAAGAGGAAATGAACTAGTGAAGCTTTAATTCAGTTATATCTTTATGAGTCTTTATAGAGCTGAATCCTCACTTCGTGTTGATATCCACTTGAATCTGATTTGAGATTTTAAGCTGGGAAAGTACTTCATATTTTCAAATTGCATTCAACAGTGTCAGATTCTTTGTCAATGAGAGCCATGCTATTTTGACAGTGTGGTAATAAAACAGATTAATAGCTCAAATTGTTCCACAACTGCTGTCGTAATGTCATTTCGTGAGCCACGGTGAAAATAGAGCTGCCGTGATATAATGTTGCTGGAGTTAAACTAACTTTAACTTTGTTTCATCTTCCTAATGTGATACTTCATTATGAAGCTTTAATCACAGACACTGCCGTCCAAACAATGAAGCAATAAAAGCTTAAGTGGAAAATAATGAAGGGTGGAGAAATATTTTATTATCTAAGGAAGGGTAGGGAAAGACAGTAAAGCCTGTTTATTGAAGGACTGTTGGATGAAAAATAGAAGACAAAAAATCTACATCACATTTGAGCTGTTTTTCTTTTGGCAAATAACATTTAATATTGTTTTAAACTGCTTAGTAAATTCTATCAAATTTAATATATTTATATGTTGTGAATTAAACTGTCAAATTACCAGCCAATGGGAAGGGAAAATGGCCCAAACATGTTATACATACATTTCCTCAATTGGCCAGTTGAGGCTGCCTCCAAAAGTGAGCCAATCCCCATAGTCTCCCATAGCAAAATGCCCAAATTTAGAAAAGAGACATGTTTACAGCTTACAGTTATACACGATAAGAGTAATATAGCTGTAGGCAACTGTAGCTGGTAGCTGTATACTAGGTGTCTAGGTGTGTATTCCTAGTACTGGTCCCAAGCCTGGTTAAACGAGAGTGCATCAGGGTAAAATCTGTGCCTAAATCAAACACGTTACCCTGTGGGAAATAAGGAAGCTAAAAGTACTTCCCTGCACCTGTACAGTCTATGGACGAACCTTGCTAAGTAAAATGGCTAGATGATAACTTAGCACTTTCTCTCATCCAAATATGGCTCCAAGAAAAGGCTAAACTTGAAGTTTCAAAACGTAGCCAAACCAATGGCTATGTTCATCTTGAGTGTCGAAAAAATAAAGCTAAGTAGAACGCTATAACCTGTTAATTAAGCCTAGCTCTGAAATCAAACTGATGGCATAAACTTATTTGCAACAAACAAGTGTGTATTAAAAAAAAACAAGCCATGTCATTGTCAGCCAAAACTTACTGATCTCTAACAGTTCATTAGCTGACTAACGTTTAAGTATGAACGTTAAAAGCAGTATGAAACCTACTTTCAGCTGCTCGCCACAGCGAGTAGCTCCGCATGTTTGATTTGGCAGCATTTTACGCCGGATGCCCTTCCTGACACAAACCCAAAGGGGATTTGTGTCTCCAGCTAGAATTGAACCAGCAACCTTTTGCTTACCAAGCAAATATGTTTACTAAACCAGTATGGTGAAATTAAAAGACAGATAAATAAATTAATTACAATTGTCTTAATAAAGGCTGAAGTTCTGTCTGCCTAATAATACTGAAACATTTCACTCATTATGCAGCACCTTCAGGTTTATATTCCATTTATAGCAGATTACTTTTACATATAAGGCTACCTCCTCATTCTGATCCACAGGGAATAAAAGTAACTGCACAGTTAGCTCATCAAGTGCTTTTCTATATTTGTGGTAGAAAAGCAAGTGACATGCCACATATGTAGGAACTCTTTCCTAAACAGCAGACAAAGTTGAGTCCTCGAGATGCTAAGAACTCAAGAATATTTGATGCATGTCTAGTGGACATGGAAGAAGATGTTTGATTAAACAAAAATGTGTAGATAAGGGTCCTTAACTTGCTTTCATGACCTTAAATGTTAAACAAGGACAGCAAGGAAATATCTGTCACATCACTACAAGCACTAAATCTATAAATTAGAACTTTAAAGCATTCAATTAGGTTCAAGACATTGGCTTTTGCCCATTAATGTGCACATTTATGCTGCCAAGTGCTTCAAAAGCCAATTATTTTACCTTCGTGGGTCCAGATATGTAATTATGAATTTCTGTCACACATTGTTAGTTAGTCTATGAACAGAAGCACCAAGATGCTAATACAATGCCAGGTGTACTGTGTACAGTGGTGGGGGTGCTAAAGAGTCCATTTGCAAAGAAATCTGTGAAAAAATTAATTTTGAACTATATTTAGGGAAATGTGTATAAAGCACAGAAGGAAGGCTTTTAGAGTGACTGGCAGTTGTCTTTGTTTGACTTACTAAGACCACACTAATCTGCTGTGTGAGCATATCGCACAGGTACAGGTAAGTTTATTAACTGTGAGCAAACTTTCAATAGAACAGAGCCAAGTCATGAAGAGTTTTTTTTTTCTTTTTTAGGAGAAGCCCAATAACACAGTAAGCTGTTTTCCTACTTATGATTAAGTGGTTTTATACTGTGCGTCTTAGTGTATGTGTGTGTCAGAGATGGTATTCTGTTGGTTCAGCTGTCAAAGGAGGTTGTGCTGGTGAAATGTCTGTGTGAGTTGGTCTGTGGGTGACTCCTATACCTCTCTTGACTTCTGACCTCTTAAAGTCACATGACACTCCATCAATTCCCACCAAACACTTAGAAGATGGGGTCAAAGGCTAAGCAAGGGTATTGTGAACCAGGATTAGGGAGCATACCACATACATAGACATAACATTGGAACGTTCAACACCATTTGCCAAAGCTAAAAACCAACTGGTTGATGACTGGGTGTTTCAGTGGTATTTATTTTTTAATGGATTTTGCTGATAAGTATTAAAAGAGAGCATATTTGGGCTCTTAAAGACTTCTTAAGGAGGGTACAATATTCTTCTCCTTACAAAATCGTCTGTAAAATTTTAATCTTAAGCCAAGCTGTGTCGTGTTGCTTTTTGAAAGAAAAATTAAATTATCTAGAAACTGATGATACAACTTCTTACATGAAACACCTAAAACATATAACAATGTCAAGAGAAAATTTACCATCGTAAATTTACCATCACTTTATTTTTTAAATGGTGCGTTACCCAGAAGTAACAAAACCCTTTAGATAGCTAGAAATGATTTTTAAATGTTTCCAGCTTAAAATAATCACAGACACATTTACAATAAATGTCTAAGGTTAAACCAGCAGGTAAAAAACAAAGTCATCTTACTTCCTACCAATCTGTTAAGTCTGATGTACTGTAATTGCCATTTTTTAAATCACGTTTAAAAACACGCCTTTTCTCCATGCCATTTCAAGATTAGTACCAGAGTTAGCTTCTAGTCAATTTTAGTCAGTTTTCAGTCACTTTTAATCGTTTTTTTTAAAGAGTTTTAAGTTTTAGTTATTGTAAATTTTATTGTCTGTTTTATTTCTATTTTTTCCATGTTTTACTGTTATTTTTCTTTTTTATTTAATATTTGTTTTTGTATTTTATTGCTGTCTTTTAACTGGAAAGCACTTTTGTCAACTATGTTGTTTTTTTTTTTTAAAGTGCTCTATAAATAAAGTTGGATTGGATTTTGGTCAAAAATGCTCGTTAGAAAGAAAACCAACTCCATGACACCATTAAGGGTAAAAAACACTCAAATACTCTTAGTACTGATGAATACAGTCATCAGTGTAGCTGTCCTCCCAGCATGGGAGCTACAGACAAGAAAATTTACAAGGGTAAGCTAAGTTAAAATTTTGTAGGAAGCTACCTACCCACTTAATTGATTTTTCTAATAATGTATTTCTAAAATAAATTAAGCACTTCTATGATGTTGGACATAAGAAAAAGAAAATCTAAACATCAGTCAGATTAAAGTTGGTTGACTTAATGATCTACTACCCTGTGGCTAGCTACAGATCAGTATTAATATCAATATATCAATACAGATAATATAAACAGCAGCAGTAGCAATGTCTCTGAGAAGTTTTAGGGTTAAACTTTTTACAAGCAACGTCTATCAGAGGAGAACCTTCTGCGGTAAGATGAAGCCTGACTTTGTGTCATGTTTTAGTCATTTATGTCGAGTTTTATTATGAAAACAACAGTCAGTATTTGTATTCAAATTGTGTACCGGTTCAGTGCATAAGGAGGAAAATGATGAGAAGAACACCCAAGGTAATCACACTTCACTTTGAACGAGTCACCGTGGTTTAGCGACCCAAGTCATCAGGAGGGCAGCTGAATGCAAATACAAACCTGAATACTGAGCACATTTAAATCAAGAGGTTGAATAAAGAGTGAAAGTGGGCAAAAAAAATAAACACGAGACATTAATTTGCTGGAGACTGTTTTATCAACTAAAATGAATAGGATTTATTTTGTTTCTTGACCTGCCTACTAATTTCACGTATCCTATGAGGATCTCACATCTGAGCGCGATTTGTGTTAAGAGTACTAGCCAACAGTTTACAGGAAAAGAGGAGACCGCTAAGGAATCAAATCTTCATCTGTATGCAGTGGAACAACCAAAGAGCAAAGGACAGAGAGAAGGTAGATGAATGTAAAGAGGATACGAAACCTGCGTAAACAGAAGACAAAGAGATGTGGCCACGGAGGGCTAAGCCAGACAGGAGAGGGAGAAGAAGACAAGCAGGAGGAAGAAAACAGGGGGCAAGAGGGAGGGAGAGACATTAATTGTTAAATAATGAGGTATGAAGGACAAGCAGGTTTTCCAAGTATTAGCAGAGTAACAGACAAGACAAAAGAAGTAAAGGTGGAATACAAAAAAAAGAACAAGGAAAGACCTCACATCTGAAAACTGTACAAAACAAGTTGGTGGCTTCAAGTAC
This sequence comes from Heterochromis multidens, assembly GCA_015108495.1. Classification (NCBI taxonomy): domain Eukaryota; kingdom Metazoa; phylum Chordata; class Actinopteri; order Cichliformes; family Cichlidae; genus Heterochromis; species Heterochromis multidens. Next base: position 37,244 of record VUQS01015675.1, on the reverse strand, counting down.
GAGAGAGTGAGCCTTTCAGATGGGTGTCTTGTGAAGCTGAGACAAAAAACATGAAAGAATAGAAAGAGGAAGAATGGGGCCGAAAATGAGAAGGGGGTAAAAGGAGAAGAAATGTAACAGAACTGAGGGGGAGGGAGTGATTGAGAAGAAGAGAAAAAAGAAAGAATTAAGGCAGAGAAACAAGTGCTGCCCTCCAGAGAGCCAGCATGCTGAAGGTCAGCATCTGCAGAGAATAATGGGACCTACTTTGGGGGAGTGTGGATACACACAGGGACAGACACACACATAAGGAACATGCACACTATAAGACACACACATACTTACTTCTTCATGTTTCAATGAAACTAAGCACCTTTCAGGGGCTCCTATCTGTCTTTGTCAATAAATTTCTGTCAAATGTGATTAATCCTCTAGTATATCATGCATGAATTACATGCCAGTGTAGGAAACTAACATGATTACATTCCCCTGTGTATGTGTGTATGCACACAGATTTGGAAATATGCCTTGTGTGACTGTGAATCTGAGATAGTGCATAATGCAACATACTCATTAGCTGAAGTGATAAGAGGGGGGGAAAAAAAGACCGACAGGGAATGAGAAGAAATAGCCAAAGCAGGTTAAAAAAGGGGATAGTGGGGAGCAAATGAAAGAGTGTCATAATACACTAAGCACTTGAAAGTAAAAAAGTATGAGGAAAAAGAGACAGCAAGAAAAAGGGACCGAGAGAGAGGATCAAATTAGAGCACAAAAAAGTTTAAAAAAAGATGTCTTTGCAAAGAAAAAGAAACAGTACTGAAAAAAACAGAAAATGAGATGGGAAAAGGACAGAGGAGAAACCCATTAGATGAAAATGAGAGGAACTGAGGGATGAGGGCCTTCCAGATGGTAGGAGACTGTTGCCTCGGAAACACAGAGAGGGCAGAACAATGGGGATTTGGAGTGGTGTTTCGCATCCCATCATAATACGGCCATGCCATTTGGAAACTGAGCGACAAAACTGCAGCCAAAAATGACAGAGGCTGACAATTTACTCCATGCAGCTCCTCCAAAAAGAAATCTGATCAACAAGTCAAATGTAAGACGAGCTGATGGAACAAACCAAAGAACAAACTCTGTACTGATGCAGCATGAGGTTTGATGTCGTTCAGACCTAATGCTCGTGTCACTGGAACTCCTTTTTTTTTTATTGCCTTTGCTTTCTTACCTGTGAGAATAAAGTGTGCACAAAGTAACTGACAAAGTGGCCTCTGCCATGTTATCAGCTATGACACTGCTCATAAAAACAAGAATAGACTGCAGGCTCTTTTTGTTACAGATAGGAACCCTAATAAAGTAAATAGCGCAAATGATTTTCTAATAAGATTTTGAGCAACTAATCAAAAGACTAGTGGACAGAAAATACACATTTACGTGTGAGGTAATTCTTCACTTGCATATTTTAAAAACATGTAAGTAATCAACTGGGGACATTTCATAGTGATATGTATAATTTTTTTTTAACCTCTGGTTTTTATAATATATAGCTTTAAACAACCTTTTCTTGGCGTGTCTTCTCATATTTTGAGAAAAAAAAGTCTCAAAATAGTAGCATTTGCATCCACTAGACTTTCCAATTATATTCTTGTCTACATTCTAAAGGATTTTACACATTTTTTGTTTAGTTTTTGACAGTATTTCTGATTAAGTAAATAATAAAACCTTTTCACAAAAACCACTCTTTAAAAGCCTCTAATATGCCAACAACATGAGACAAGAATTCAGCATTTGGTTTTATTCAATGTTCAGATTTCTCTTCTGAAGGAGCACGACAATTGGTATATATATTTACACTGATAAAACCTTATTGCAAATTTAAACAAAAAACTCAAGAAAACCTATGATATAAAAGATAACCAGGGAAGTTTCATGGTGGGATCCCTTTGAGCTGCCCTAAAATGCACCTACAGAAACAATATATATTTTCACAAGCTTTAATATTGCAAGAAATGACAGCCTTATCTCATGAAGAACCTAAGCTATAAGCCATAAGTCACTTATAATGGTGCAATCTGAGTCTGGTCGTATACACTTTTTGAAATTCACCTGTGTAACCGCTATAAAGACAGACTGATTACACTCACAGTGAAATGGCTGCACCTGAAACGGCCGTGCCCATCTATACTAGCTGGAATTACTCAAACTAAAGATGACATTTAGTTATAGCAGTATCATATATAACCACTTACAGGCAGTATAGTGGGTGACTTCCCGAAACATAATGAAATCCATTACTGATAACACCATTTCCCATTCAAACAACCGTCTTCATTTCACATCTTGAGCCAATAAAGTTCCCCTCAGCAAGATGTAATAGTTTCAAGCTGCTGACATTTTTCTACATAGCCTGACCATAGGGAGCAAATTGCCGACAAAATTACAATCCACTAATTTGGTACATGAAGAGGAGTTTTGAAGTAGTAGTTGTAAGGCGGAGATGGGAGATAGTAGATCTCCCAGCACAGACACAAGTATAGTCATGTGATCAGACAGGAGGACTTTCCAGGGCATGTTTGTATGTATATTACAAGTTATGGTTAGAATTATGCTTTGAACAATAGTAACTGTTAAAAAAATATACAGTGAATGCATCACACCTGAATTAAAGGCAAATGCACACATATATTCACTAACTTGACCTCTCTGGAGGATTTTTTTTTAAAAGTCAAAGCCCTGCTGCTGCAGTAATATGAGCTGCCTGACATATCCACCAATTCATAAATCATCACAAAAATTTATAGTGCTTTCTTTTTAAATGTAAGAATTTCTTATGAGCTCAAATTGTGCGCAGACTCAAAATGTTACATGCCATAGTTAATATAATGGTGAAAAAGAATTTTGCACAAACACTTTTGATTATCATTTAACTATCCAATATAACTTTGAAACTAGAGAATTCCTCTAGCAGCGCAGGGGCAACAGATGGTCAGTAGACTGTTGCCAGATGTTAACATTTCACAGCTGCAACAGTAAAAATTTATGAAGTGCAGTCCATCTTCTTGTTCTTAAAACAGATTTAAATAACAATGTATATGAATGTCTTTATGTGCAGTTGCACATACTGATGACTAACTGCTGTTAAAAAAACATCTTTGAAAAAACAAAATGGAGAATGTGATACCTGGCTTCAAATACAAGTGCGGAATGAATGATCAGTTGAAAAAAGAGGTGGACTATGAGATGTTACATTATGTGTAATCAAAAAAAAAAAAAAATCTATCACCATTGCTAATTATTAAAAAAAAACTTTTACAAGCCTCATTCTACAAAAGCACAGTATCACTTAACATCAGTTCAACCCCAGGATACCCTAAAATCTGTTAAGCATTTACTGGCTGGGACCTGAAAGAAATATTTCCTTCCTCACCCCAGGGTCCATATAAATGAAAGCACATCATACTCTTGTCATACCCACCTACTGGTTCTGCAACAAATTATGGGTGATAACCCAACCTTTTAGAGTCCATGATCAAAATCAAAGCTTATACCAATGAGGGACCACATCATGAAAGCTACAAGTTAGGAACAAGATGGGGTCACAAGAGAAAAACTGAGAGAAGAGGAAGGAGGGGAGGCATACTATGAGAGGCAGGGTCTTTCTTTGAATTCCCTGCATGGCTAACAAACAAGTAGAGCCTCGATGAGTCCAGAGAAACACAGAAAAACAACTTGACAATGGGGTGGATTATGCAGCAGTTGTAAAGTGGTCTGGGAAACTCTCGGGCCTTGTTGGGAGGTCTTCTCAAGAGAGGTGGGGAAAGAGAAAGACAGAAAGAGAAGTGAGAGACACTCCCATTTCGTTTCCCTCTTGGGGAGAGGGAAATGATATTCAGCAATGTCCTTTTCACCCCAAGTTCAGAAAACACAAAAATGAGAAGTGGAGGGGCAGAGAGGGAGAAAGATGCAAAGCACAATGGCAGAAAGCAGCAAGACAACAACTAAAAGACGTGGGAAGAGACAGAGCACAAGATACAGTACAACATCTGCTTTGTAATTACCAATTATCTAATTATCATTATAATGAGGAAGTGACGGTCTCTCCAGTAACCTGAACGACGATTCTGATTGGCTCTTTTAATCTAATAAGAGCAATAACAAGGAGAAATTGGACAGGGTGTTTGGCTAATCCAATTGGGTCAAGGCTTCTTTTTGCACAACTGAACTATAAACAGAAATCATTAGAAAGCCAAATAATGTCATCAGTCAAAGTTGACTTGGTCTCATTTTGTGTGCAACAGTGAAGTCCTGAACATCAGAAAAATGGGTGCAGTTTTATATGAATATTAGAGGTTGAAAACACCATAAAGTAAGCCAGTTCCATTTCCTTCTTTCTTCATTAAATCTTCAAAGTCTACATTTTTCTCAGAAGCTAATATTTTTAATAGGTAACTTTGGTGTAAAATATTTTAACTGTTGTTCTTATTCTGCTTATTTTTTTAACCTTTTTTCTTTTATTTCTCTTTTCAATACAGAGAGTAATAAGAGAGAAGACAAACATGTCTCCAAGTGTCTCTTGGAGACAATATAGCCAGACATGTTTGTGTATGTGTATCTGACACTGACAGAGAGAGAATAAATGAATGGTCAGTAATGGCACACACATGGAAGGGGTACAACCTGCTAATGTTGACCATACACAAACTCTGATAGCCATCTACTGACCTCAGAAAGATTGAAACACACAGGCAGGTGCTGACACAAACATAATGAGTGTGCATGCATTTCAAATCGCACATTCACTCTCACTTTAAATTACAGAGTAGTTGCATTGATAAATACTAGGTAACTGCAACTTTATACCTTATTTTTTTTTAAATGGTACATTTTCTCAGTTTATTTCAATTCAATTTTATTTATATAGCACCAAATCACAACAAGAGTTGCTTCAAGACGCTTTATATTGTAAGGTAAAGACCCTACAGTAATAGAGAGAAAACCCCAACAATCAGACAACCCCTTATGAGCAAGCACTTGGCGACAGTGGGAAGGAAAAACTCCCTTTTAACAGGAAGAAACCTCCGGCAGTTTAAACAATTAATATGTTTTCGTTCTTCTGTTGTGGGCCATGGGTTTATGAGATTTGCAAATCATTGCATTCTGTTTTTATTCGCATTTTACAAACATCCCAACTATTTTGAAATTGGGGTTGTGTATGTATATATACACACACACATACATATATATATATGTACACTACCAGTCAAAAGTTTGGACACACCTTCCAATTCAATGTTTGTTCTTTATTTACATGACTATTTACATTGTAGATTCTCACTGAAGGCATCAAAACTATGACTGAACACATATGGAATTATGTAGTAAACAAAAAAGTGGGAAATAACCCAAAACATGTTTTATATCTTAGATTCTTCAAAATAGCCACCCTTTGCTTTGATCACTGCTTTGCACACTCCTGGCATTCTCTCGATGAGCTTCATGAGGTAGTCACCTGAAATGGTTTTCCACATTTCAGGTGACTTCCTTGTTATTTTTTTTTCAGTGTTTCTTTTTCACATAAACCAACATCTCTCAACTCTCCAAGGAAAAATGTGATAATAAAGGGTGATATTTTCTGAATATCAAGCACAGATCATTAAATGCAAGATGCATGCGCCAGTATAATACTAATATTTTAATGGGTTGCAAGTTTCTGAAGGATTAAAATCAACTGGATTAAGATCCTGGAATAAATACTACACACATTTGCCATTAGATTGATTCAGCTAAAAGACTGCATCATAAAATCGGTATGTATGTATGAATTTTGTAAGTCGAACCTGATGTGGCCATGCTCTATGATCTGAATATTCATTTTTTTTTAGGTAGACATATAATATTGCATACATTCTTCAAACTTATGAGCCCCACATGTACCTGTTTAAATCAGTTTCTTTAAAATTTTATTTTAAACATGATTTAAATGCATAAAAAAACAAATTCAAAAACTTTGCCACGTCCATTGTTGTTGATATGCTAGAGTTTGCATTTAAATGTTTTTGATTCTTCAAAAGTTCAAATGCAGCTACTGTAATTATCTCTAGCCTGGCTCTTGAGCTGGTAACCTTTACAGTTAAGACAAGCTCTTCTGTGATGAGGGGTAGCGAAGAAAGACAGTTGCATAACACAACATGAACTGGGCCTATATTTTCTCTCGAACAAGGTATGGAACATGTGAATAGCTGTTACACTGAATCTCATGCACATCTAGACATTTAATTACAGTAATTTTATCACCCCTGTTGGAATGCACTACAAGAGTGGAGTGGCTGCAGGGATGCTCTATTCTGCTGTGATAACGCTCAAAGGGATCAACTGAGGACACTTTTTTTTTTTTTTCAAACTGCCTTGATGCTACTAAATAGTCTAAAAAGTTGTAAAAACCTCCCAATTGTAATTTTACAGGTCTGGTTAAAAGTCCAAATAGTTTCAGCAGGTTTCTCTAACCTAATACATGCAAGAAAGAAAGAAATAATGTGAAAATGAAAGAAAATAGTCTCAGAGCTAAATAACACCATCACAACACTGCTTTGTACATCTAACAGCTTAAATCAAAATTAATAAAAGGAAAAGGCACAAATCTATACATTTAAAAAGCTAGAACTGAAACACATGTAAAATGCACTAACATTTATTAGCTGTTGGATGTATCTCTTTATACAACTGGATCTATAACAAAGCTATAAAGCTATATTTAGAAAAACCTGTCTTATCCCAGAGAGTCACACCAAGTGAAAAAATTTGTTAATTTTAGTGTATAATGCTCACAGCAAAAGTTATAGGATTTCTACTTTTAAGGCATTGTCAGTGTTTTTGTGGCTCTCTGCACAGTCTGCCTCTGCCTGGCTGATGCTTGGGTTGGTGTCTAATCATATATGGCACAATATGTTGTGCCACTTCTACTTTAACACACTTGTTGCTAACTTCTCATAATACTAAACATACATCAGGTTAGGCCATGCACCTTAATAGGAATGGCTCGTAAGGTAACAGCAGTATCATTCCACCTCAGGTTTCAGCTTCTCCCATTAGTTAACCACAAGCGCAGCACATGTTGTCAAATGGATAAATGAATGCTTGACTTCAAATATCTGAGCAGCCCTAGTATGAATCACGTGTGATGTAAAAGCATGTTTAATTAGTGTTGCCAAAATTACTTTAGTCTGTTTATCTTTTGGTAAATACCATCACATTGAACAATTTCATGGAGTACCAATATATACAAAATACCCTGAACAGGCTCCCCTCCTATTTCAAGCAGTGACATTTGCTGACAGTTTGTTTGGTAAAGTGTTTGTGCTTTAGGCAGGGAAACATCATCCACTGCTGGGTCATGTTTTAATTTTAGAGCCATCAAAATCCTGTCTAACAGCGCACGCACACATGCACACACTGACATAATGTACTCAGTGCTCCAGTTAACCGATGTTTAGTCAAACATACAGTACCGTAATAAGCAGACCTTCTGCTTTCTGGACTTGCTTGGAAGAAAAAAAAATACACATATAAACACACCAACATGGCACTATCCATACATGCACACAGGTATACAGGCATGCAGACATTAGATACACACAGCCTGTCAGCTATTTCTGGGCCAGTTGCAAAATAATATGTTTTCATAAGGTCAGCAGTTTGGATGTGGTTTCCAAACATGATCTCTTTCTCTGCCTCTCTAGATGCTGAAATATCTTTAAAGTTAATTGACAGCAGAGGAAGAAGTGTAGACAGAGAGGCTGAGGCAGAGACGAAGACAGATGAAGAAGAATGAGAAACAGTCACACCCCTTTCTGACATAAAACCTCTGAAGAGGGAAACATTTCCGGGTTAGTAACAGCCTTATTGTTTTCATTTTAAAAAACTTTCATATTGACTTACTTCAAATATGAGAGACTTTTTTGAAGAGAAATGCAATGCTTGCATAATATTTGACATCTGCCACAAGAGACTTGGGAACACAAGCGATGAGATATATGCATATAAAATGCCAGCTGAGTGATCAGTAAGCCTATGATAGCTCTTATTAGCTTGTCCTGCAGTTTTGGCCTGCATCTCTCCAAAAATGTAACTACATGTAGCTGGGATTATTCCAGCAACAGAGCATATGAACACATAAATCAATCAAAATCAGTGTAACATCTAATGCTTGTATGTGGTTTCCTCATAATGCTAATGCTAAGGTAGTAGGCGGTACTCTGCGAGTGTAGCCATCTACCGCTACCTTGTTTTCACTCTGTAGCTCTGCCAATCCAACTACAGACTTCATTAATATAGTGCCATCTACCTGCTATAAAGTAAACCGCTAACTGAGCAGTGGCACAAAAAGGACAACAATGTTGTGTATGTGCAGCTCTGCACACAGCAGAAAAGAGGAGGGAGACAGAGTTTATATATTTCCCACTGCAGCATGAAGACAAACTAATGTATCGATATACCAGTGGGAGAGCACCTAGCATAGCTGAACTCACACACAGTGATGGATGACTTAGCTTACCTTAATTAGTGCATGGATATCAGCAGGCAAAACCTATTAATGGCTCAGTCACACTAGAGCAAAAATAGGACAGCAACCTCTGTGCGACTAGGAAAAATTGGTAGTTGCCCAGTGATTGCATTTAATTTTTTCTTTTTCTTTTCAATTGGGGACCGATTGCAAGTAGTTGCAGTAACCACTTTTGATTGCAATGCAGCTGCACAGGTCACCTGGTAGGAGGCAAACTGTGTCCGAATAATCACAGTCCCACTCAGACTTAATGCAATCACTCTCAGACAGAGAGTGTAAAGGTTTGCAAATAATTGTCGTCTAATTTACAAATGCAAACAGATTAACACCACGGTGCAATCAATCGGAGTCATTCTGTGCCAATGAGCGCAACTCGTCTGCGATGCGCATCTTTGCAATAGGGAACTCGGCTCAACTGGTTGCCAACTGGTTGTATTCTGGTTATACTCCAATATAAAAGCAAAGTTGCTGAGCGCTTATGTCATTTTGCAGTTAAATTGCCATCCTGCAGCAACTATGTCACTATTTGTGGAGGAATTAGGTTCTGCCTATACTCTGAATGGAAGTAGTTAATTTAAATTTCCATGTATGTAGGTGGCAACACATTTGTGATTTCTGCTGATTTATCATAGTTATTCGCCATATTATCATGAACAGATTGCATGTAATTGCCACCTTGATCCCATTCAATCACAAACTGATAGTAGACTGACTCTCTTCTTACTTTAATCGTGTTCTTGACACACCAAAGCTCTGAAGCCAGCAAGTGACTGAGAGTGGGAACCTGGTCCCCATGTTTGAAGCAATCATTTCAAAAGCAATGAGAGCGCAAGTTCACTGCATACAGTCACAATAATTTTGGTCGTGCCGCGGTCTCCAACCACTGTTTGCCCTACTGTAACTGTAACCTATGCCGTAACATTTGCCTGGTTCCTTAATTCCTGTTTTAATTTCTTTTAAGTTTTTCAACGTGTTTTTATATGTAACGGCATTTACCAGAAACAGTAGGTTAATAAGATACATAAGCTAACTTAACAGCTGTGGTTTTTGTCTTTAAAAAAGAAAAGAAAAAGGGGGCTCCACTGCTAGAAACACTACAAACTGATTTTATATATGTTGTCAGTTATGCTTCTTCAAAAAATAAAAATCAGAATGGGCAGGTCAGACTTAAAAAAAATAAAACTAATTAAAAAAAAAATCTGAATTGGCCAAAAAAATGGCAATTGGTGTATGTCATTCATAAGGGGAAAGGAATGTTTCAATTAACAGGTCAGACCAATTTCCAGGTGTATTTTTTCATTAAGTGATTTAGCTTGTTAAACACTGTAAGGTTCTTTGGCTGCTCAAAAGCACCAGTTCCTTGCCTTAGTTTGTATGATACGGTTATCTGTCAAATGGTCTTGGCAATGTTACCAGGCTGAAAGGGGGAAGATTGTCAGAGCAATTCCCATGAAAAAATATCTTGCGGCCTCTTACAAACATGATGCGTACATGTAAAATTGGCACAGTATTTACGGATTACAGTGCATGTCTGCAAGTGGAAATAGAGACAGGGTGTACTGTATGTGAGTGAGTGTGTGTCCAATTTCCCAAGGCTTTTTCAAATACCACAGCCAGACCTCAAAACTATCATCACTGTTCTCGCTTCCATCTGCCAAAGTCATCACCCACACAGACACTATCTCACACATGCGCACACACACACACACAAAAGAGGTGTGAAATAGCCATCCTTCATCATTTTAACAGGGGTGGGAACCTGGCTATAAACGCTCTAAACTTCTGTCATTCCACTTAGCTTACCCCCTCTCACTCTCTTTCTCTGACTAACATACCCACATGAACATTTGTTAGTCTGCTAAGGTGTTGGTAGTCAAAGGCAAAATAAAATGAGGCGAGAAGGAGCTAGTAACAACTAGTCTGTGTTTTTACTGCTAAAGTTTACACTTTTATTTTCACTTTAAAAAAAGTTTTATATTTAGATATGAGGTTATGATACACTGATACCATGGCCTGCTAAAACACATTACTGCAGGACTGTTCATCTCTGGAAAGCAATGAGAAAAAAATGACACTGAATAAAGTACATTTGGATGAGTAAGACATCACACACGAGTGGGAGGGTGGGGAGAAGAGAAGGTCTCAGGAGGGGAGAGTCTGGGGAAAAATAAATGTTAAGATAGTGAAGGAGTGAAGAAAGAGAGGAGAATTAAAGTTGAGGCCTTTCCAAAAGAGAAAGTGGCAATGTTGCAAATGAAAAATAAGATGCTGAAAACTGGTAGTGACTGATGATAGCTGGAGAATATAGTTTAGCTGTGATTGTGTTTCACATTGAGGTTAACGTGTTTAAATAGCCAGTGAACAGCTGCGGCTTCATACGTGCTCCAAGCAAATTATACTTTTGCACAACTGTGGCCTTCCAGGGGCAGAATATCTATCTGACTGAATCAGAAAACACATAATGAGAAATAAATGGAAATAATCTTTCAAGAATTGATGAATATAGTCAGGAAGCTGCTATTGTTCTTGCTGTTGGCTAATGTTAGCAATATTTCATGCTGTCCAGGGAGCAAAACAACAAAATGCAGAGCAATATAATAAAGCACAGTGCAAAGAAATAGTTGAGTGGTTATATGTTTCCCTGTTTTAAATGTGAGCAAAGCTATCTGTGTTCTGAATGTCTGAAAAAAAAAAATGAAAACACAACAAAGAAAAATGAAAGATACAATCTAACACTTAAAGCCACTAATAACACACTTTTGCCATGAATATAAAAAACATTTCCTTAACATAAAATGCATCTTTTATCTTTCAGCAAAGATTCACGTGACATTTCATAGAAAGCTGTAAAAGTGGCCCAACAGCTAGCTCACTAAGCCAGCTGACAAACAGCATCTTAGTGACATTAGCTCACTGAGTTACAGACACCCTCACAAAAAACCTCTGAGCACATGCTAAAGTAACTTTGGGGGGCGAGCAGATCAGTTTTCAACCCCATATAGAGCTTCTTTTCCCCAGAGAAGGGGTAAGGAGAGTTCCTGGCTGAGGCAGAGCCCTCCAGAGACAATTAGGAAGAAAGATAGAATATGCGGGTTTAATTACAGGAAGAGAAAAGAAAGGCGGCAGAACAGAACCGAACAGAAATGAACAGAGCTGTGATATGTTCTCTTTTGGATCCACTCATACAAAGGAAGGAGAAGATGCAGTACCTTGGTAAGGAGGCATACTGGCGTTCTACCTCTTCATACCGTGGTGTCAGACGATGATCTGCCCCTCTGCCTGGCATCTGGCAAACAAAAACAAAGAGGTGACAAAGTCTTCAATGACAAAGTCTGGATATCTTCTAACGTCTATTTATTTTCCTCACATACAAATAAACTCCAAAAATGTGAGTCTAAGCACATGCAGTACTCACTTCCCATGCATGTGTTTGAGTTTTTGTGATATTGGGGTAATTTAGGATTGACAAAAGCTAGTTATTAGGGATTTAGAGTTAGAGTTTCGGTCTTTTGAGGTTTTTTTGGGGGTGGGTGGGTGGTGGTGGTGGTGGTGGGGGTCTCTATCCTAGATT
>VUQS01015669.1:2603-33092 GCA_015108495.1 Heterochromis multidens | reverse complement strand
GCCCGTGGTCTTCGGGCCCTCAGACGACACTGCATCACTCATCGGCATGATTGTGTCAATGACATCACTAAATGGACCCAGGAATACTTCCAGAAACCACTGTCAGTTAACACAATCCGCCGTGCCATCTGCAGATGCCAACTAAAGCTCTATCATGCAAAAAGGAAGCCATATTTGAACATGGTCCAGAAGCGCCGTGGGAAAGTGTTCTATGGTCAGACAAGTCCAAATTTGACATTCTTGTTGGTAATCACAGACGCCACGTCCTCCGGGCTAAAGAGGAGGGTGACCTTCCAGCGTGTTATCAGCATTTGATTTTTGTTGTATAGCTGTCTTTTAACACAGTGTTACGTGTCCGGACTAGTCCAAGAAACTTCAACCTGGACGGTGCAGGGAACAGCTGTGATTGGCACATGCAAGACATGTGGTCAGTCGCTGATTTAGGGAGCATTTGATTTGCTTTTGCTTTGTATTCTACTGGCGTAGCATGCATTTTCAATATCACTTGATCATGTTCATTCAACTGTGGGAAGCCAAACGATCTGTCTAAGCATCGTCCCTACCCTAACCCCAATGCTGGGTTCTGTTTAAAAACTGTTCTCCCAAGTGTTAGCAGTCAAAGGGTAAAAATACTCATTCTGACAGACAAACATCAAAACTTACATTTTTCAAAAAAAAAAAAACTTTTTCCTTGTCTGCAAAAAAATAGACTTAGGGTTTGGGACTTGGTTTGGGTTTGACATCAATGACATCAAAAGAAAATGCGTCTTCACAAACCAATTGGGACCTCATGGCGGGTATGTTTAACCTTCATATGTGATTAATGGTTAGCTGTAGCAAGCAAACATTTGAGTGAACAAGGATGGAAGGCTTGTTTCCAAGGGAACATCTGCTGAAAGTTTTGCTGAAAGTTAACTCCTTTTTACCTTTTACCCACATTAACAATTACCGATGTTAAGTCGCACTACATGCAGAAGAAAACATAGGATGCTGCTGAGGACGAAGCTGGAGATGATGTGAAATGTCACGTTTCAGACTAATTGACATTTGCATGTCTAACTTTATCTGTGTCAGTGTGTTTTTATAGAACTGAGCCTTTATTATTTCTGGCAATGGCTATAATTCCTGCTAAATATAAAAAATGTAGTGGGAGGTGAAAATACAATAACACTATTATTGCCTTTTTTATTAAATAGATAAGGTTAGGTTGTGATGAGTTTTGTAAAAAGAAAAAAAAAACATGTTGCTGCCAAGAAATTGTCTTAGTGCCCTGCTTGGCCATTGATCAAAAATAAGCTTTATTGGTCTGGACAGGAAATGCTAAGACAGAACATTAATCTTGCTATAAAACGCCTCTGTCTTCAATGTTTTAAGGCATCTAAATCAACACAGCTTTATTCTGTAAGTGTATTCTTGGTGTCAATATCTGTGACTTCATCACACAGTGGTCATAGCTTCCAGGCAGGAATCTTTTGCATCACTCATCGTCAGGTTAATAGTTACATGGATAAGGACATACCTTGTCTATGTAACCAGGTTGAGTAGGAAAAATCAAAACAAAATTTAGCACTTTTTTTGCATCAGTATGGTAATACAATGCTTTCCACATTGGTTATATTCATAGTGTATATAAAAGATAGATGTAGTCACAGTGATTTCACCCACTGGTTGGTCAGGTCCTGTGAAGCCTCAAGCTGTCTGTTTTTGCTGTGGCCATCTTGGTCTCTTGAAACTGGACATGACAAGCGAGGAGTGGATCTGATTGAGAAACTGAGGGACACTACACACTTATAGAGCAGCAGCTTGCTAATCACACAGCAGACCCACCCAAAAGCATAACCTGCTTAATTGTCCTTATTTACTCTAATGAGGACCATAATTTACAAAGTGACCATCACGTTGTATTTAATAAATCTAGACTAGCAATTTAGACCATAAACTCATCAGAAAAGTGTTTACTGAGATCATAGAGCAAGTCAGAAAACTGCCATTTTCCCATAGACTTTTACACAATTTACGTTAAAATTGTTCAAGTGTTCCCTTAGTTTTTTGATATAGTATATATAATTCTTCATGTACAGCCATTTTTCATAGTTGTCACATTTGGGGATAAATAGTATGATGGATGCTGTCAAAACACAATGTTTTTATAGTTCTTAATATTTTTAATTCTGTATGAGAACAAAATACGGGCAACATCAGGCTTGAAAGACACCTTTTCTTCTGTCCACTCTCAGTAAAAAGTCTGTGTCTGAATAAAAACAGCCATTATTCGTTGAGTTGTATGTCTCATAGAACAGTAATTTGTGTTTAACATGTCCAAATTACACTCAGCCTTGTCATAAAGGAAATACTTATCAAATCTCAAAGTGGCCACATCCGAGCAGCTTGACACACTAATGGACCAGCGGTTTCAAAGTCAGGGCAATTTACTTTGAGAAATCAAATGCTGTTGGGAAGTTGGCCCAAATGTCAGCCGCTGCTTCCTCTCATATTTCTTTTTTTATAACTCATCACAAACCAAGCTCAGATGTACACTTCAAGCCCTCTTTAATTCTGCTTTCTACTTTTGCCAGAGTATTGACACACACATCGAAGAGCGAGCGTGAAGCATGAATCAGTGAGAGTGAGAAATTACTATTGCAGGATGTTCTCTGACTCATTTCATGCCTGGAGCAGAATTGAAATCATCTGCTAGGTATGTTTAGAGAGCTTTAAGTGGCATCTGTGAATGTCTGAGCTGTAGGTTAGGGGCCTAGCACGACAAGTTTGTGAGTGCCTCACTGAGTTAAAGTTAGACATCGCAGAAGAGTTTCCGTATGGCCTGGATGTTGATTAGTCCATCTGCAGGGAGAGAAACACTTGCTATATCTTGATTGGCCAGATTTTATCTGTAGTCATGACCCACTGCCACTCTGTCCCTCCTGCATATTATATATATATCCCTCCTACATTGGCACAGCAAATAAGCATGGCTGTCACGTAAATGAAGAGATGTCTCGCAGAGTGATCTCCATTTATAGACCCATCTGTTCAGCCAGACGCACTCCAGAAAGAATCAGTGTCAGGAGAACACCAAAACTGCGGAAGAGGCATAGAAGTGAACTTTGCATTAATTTGCTTATCACACATCTTCCTATCTATCCAAAATGCCTTTTTTTCTCTTTTCAAGGATACTTTAATAAGACACTCATCAAATGTCTCAGGGCTTAATTTTATGAAGACTTGGAATTAATAAGCGCTCCATGGAAACAGGTGTATTAATAAAAGTGCTGATTAAATGATCTGTGTGAACGGACAGCCCTCCACTTCTATTTCCGTCTCCTCGTTCTCACGCTGCATGCTGTTATACTTATTAAAAACATTGTTTATCATGTTTAAATGTCACTTCACATTTTTTCTCATTAGATCTCTAATTTCCTCATTTGGCTCTAATGGAACATCTGCTTGTAAAGTGGAGTTCTTACTCTCCGTGGAGGTTAGCAGCGTGAGTGAGCAGCACCAGGCCTGAATGCTGAAAGTTTATGCACCCAGAAGGACTCATTTCATTACTCTGCCTTCAGGAAAGGTTTACTACCTGACACGGCTGCAGTGGACAGCTGACTGGTGCTTTTCATTTTGCCTTTACCTACACCTCTCCACCTTGTCTGTACCTTATAAAAGTCACGCAAAAGAGTGTGGTCCCACTCGCATGAGAATGGGAGCAATCCAAGGATTAGTGCTTTGCTGATCCTGGCAGCTGCAGACAACATCCGACACTGTTCAGAGGTGCCTGCTAGCACACACAGACACATACACACACACACATCCGCATAGCAGATTAAATGTTTTATTTATCCAAACATGTCTCAGAGTTGGAGCTGCTCAGGAGGTGGAAATAATCTCATTGGTTACTTTAAACCTCAGTGGGCAGAATTCTACATTTCTTTTGGAGGCAGTGTCAGGTAAATGGCTAAGTTGAATTAGTAATTAAAGTCATAACAGACTGTTTTAATAGTGAACATTATGTTTTTATTATGAAAAAGAACATAAAGGGGCTACTATAGAATATCAAGCCCATACATATGCCTTAATATAGCTTAATAATATTTTATTTTACATGTTTTACGGTTAGTAACAACATTTCAAGGATCAGTGAACTTTCCCTCTGCCTTGTCTTTCTTCATGATGTCTGTAAACATTTGCCACTCACTGTCCAGGAAGTCATTTCACTGCAGATTAATCTGAATCACTAGTTTGATACATTTATAGCTTTATGCAGGGGGTGACTACACCATGTTTTGGATTAGATGAGCATGATCTTCACATTGCCTACTGTGGATTATCGGCATGTTGCTGTGTTAGAAACAAATGTTCCTATAAGTTGTGCACTATGAGGTTGCCAGTTCTAAAATATAATATAATATAATATAATTGTTAAGATACTTTACATTAATTTGTTTGAAAGAGTAATTAACTTTGGGCCACAAAATAATCTAAAATAATTATCCAATCAAACCTTAGTAAGTGTAATTAGGGACAGGGGGCTTGTTGAGCTATGTATGTGTATGGGACTTTAGTGACAGTATCACACCCCTAGGAGCAGTGCTGGGCTGTGTGGCCAAACCAGATTACTACAGTGCAATATATTCATATTCAATATATCCAATAACTCACAAAAAGCATTTTTTATTCACAACAGGCAACCTGTAGGGCTGAAAAATGAAGCCAACACAATAGTGCCAAAAAAGATCCCATTTGAGCTCAAAAAACTGCTATAGATTCTCATGTTAAAATAAGCAGAAATAAACAGGTTTACAGGCTGTTTACAACCATTAACTGTTTGCTTGTCCCTGAATTGGACCTCTCAGCCATCTCTATTGCTCTATAGTGCTTAAAATTAATTAAGTGCTTAATTTAAGCATAAGTTATGCAGGTGGGTGCCATTTAAATCTCTATCTACTAACAGACACTCCAAGGAGGAGTTGGTAAGTTTTTCTTATACAAAATTTGTTTTAAACAGATTTTTATTAGCCAAAATTGTCACCCTTTTAATACCAAAGTGAATTATAAACCCACACTGCTAACCAAGTTAGCTAGTCAGCACTAACATTAGCTTACATGTGCCCATTACTACAGTCTGTCATCCAAAAAAGGTCACATTCAGCTTAAAAAACAAACAAACCAATGGGAAATATTATCATGTCTACATCCATCTTTTGTATACAGTGATTCTATTTTCTGAGCTTTACAAATAAACTTTTTTTTTTAGTTAAAAAAAGAATAATTTAGGCATATAATGTACATATTCTATGGACCCAAAATTGTGGAAATAATAATAATAACAATAATAATAATAATAATAACGTACTTCCATTTATATGGCATTTTTCTAGCCTGATTAAATACTCAAAGTGCTTTAGACAATAAGTCACATTTTAACCATACATTCATACAGTGCTTTATCCTGTACACTTCATCACTTTATTTACCTGATATCTACATTCAATTTAGAATCATCAGTTAACCCAAAGAAAACTCGCACAGATTCAGGAAGAAAATGTCAACTCCACACAGAGAGGGCCCAGTCAGGGTTGGAACCAGAAACCCTGTTATTGAGGCAGCAGTACTAATCACTCCACCACCATGCTGCCCATGATCGCAACAATTAGCTGCTCTGCTACACATTAGACCCCGACCCAGAATCAGGTCATTTACAGGTTATTTAGCACCAGGTTCTCCACAAACATGAGTGTGAGATTGAATAGGGGCAACAATTTTTCAGCTGTTCCCCTGTCCAGTCACAAATTTTCTGTCACCAGTCAGACCAGATCAACCAAAGATCCACAACGCTACAGTATCACTGCATTTAGCCAGATTCTGACTTAAGAGGCATTCAGTCACAGCTTTGCACCATTGACTCCTCAGCCAAACACATACACCAAATGTCTGTAGTACAGTAAAATCACTTTGCAGCACACGGTGGTTAGGGTTAACCCTAACCCTAACTCTAGTTCTAAAAGACTTTTTGTATCTCTAATATCAATGGGATCCTCTCCCTCCCTTTCATCAGAGCAAAGTTGTTTTATAACCAAATAACAGTCAATTTTCGATTACATTCTATATATTTTATATAATACTAGCACTATAGATTCACGCTCAGATATAAGAACAAGTGCCTATATTTCATGGATCACTGGCTTCTGATATCAGCATCGTCAAAAAGATTTAAGACATTTTTACAATGTGAAAACCATATCTATGTCGCCATTATTGTTAACTGCACAACGGCAGGGGACAAGAGTGGGTGTATGGTATCTGTATTTTTTTTTTCTCTAGACTTTATTCTTGTATCAAAGATGTACAAAAAGTAGTCTGTCCTTCCTGTCGGTTAAACTGTACATTTAAACATTTTACTGAAACATTTCTTTAAAATACTGTCTTGTCTTCTTTTTTCTTTTTTCTTTTTTTTTTTAAGAAAACCAGTGTCAAGAGCATCTAATAAGTTGCTAAGTATAGCAAAAAGCCATCATGTGTGCCAGTGTGTTCTAAACTTAGCCAGAAAAATGATGGGTTTTTTTTTTTAACCCTGCCAACATAAGTTTTACTGACTCACAGAGAATTACTATATAATGTATGACTGCATTACTGTATGTCTGTGTTCATGTGCACAGTAAGAAAAGAGAGTAAGAGCAAGAGAATCAGGAGGGTGGAAGAAGGACAGAGGAGAGGAATTTAACATGCCTCTGATGCCTCTTTGACTCCCTGTAAAGGTGATCTGTGTTGAAGGGCACTGACTTGATGGACAGAGTGTTCTTTGGCCTTTGCTTGTCAGTCATGATCACAGGCATTAATTGATTTTGCTGTTGTATTTGGAGACCATCAAAATGATTTGTAGATCAATTTGCCTTGCAGCTATTGTGGTTCTACCTCCCACGGCCCACAGCATCACTCACAGACAGAATATATTCTTTAAGCCGTCACGATTTCACATCACGTAGTGCCATACATTTTCATTCATCTATCAGTCCGACTGAACATTTGCTTAATTAGCACTTTTTACTCTTCAGAGCAGGAGGGGGAAGGGTTATAAAACCTGTTTCTGACAAGAATCCCGCTCAGACTTACAGACAAATAACACTCAGACTTACGATAAAGTGAATTCTGAGATGTTTGCCGAGATTAGGTCAGAGCCCTTTTTACCCGTCTGCATCCCATGTACTGCTCGCCGGGATTATTTTTATCTAGAAGACAGTGGCTGATATCATTTTTCAAAGTGAGAATCTGCCAGCGCAGCATGAGTAATCCATCTTGGTTCCTCTGACAATTTCCTGTGGAACATGTGTGTGCTCTTTATTCCTGAAGGGATACCTCAGCACACGAGTGGAGATGAATATCTCTGGAAGAGGAATAAACCATCGGAGCAGTTTGTGATTAAAGGAATCCTCTGGAAGCGCATACACAAAACCCCCGTGCGGCCCATGCAGATAAACTCCCTCGCTTCGCAATGCAATTACCAACACAATCACATCATGTTCCACTGGCGGGAATTAAGATGTTCTCAATCAGGTTGCTTCATTAAGACACCTTCCTATAAAAAAAATGCACACTTTTACACAACATCTATTCTGAGAGGGTTCATTTGCACCAAGGTCCTTAGACACTAGACTGTTTATGTG
Source organism: Heterochromis multidens (assembly GCA_015108495.1). Lineage (NCBI taxonomy): Eukaryota > Metazoa > Chordata > Actinopteri > Cichliformes > Cichlidae > Heterochromis > Heterochromis multidens. Next base: position 25,434 of record VUQS01015669.1, on the reverse strand, counting down.
TGTGTGTGTGTGTGTGTGTGTGTGTGTGTGTGTGTGTGTGTGTGTGTGTGTGTGAGTATACATAAAGTATGTGTGAGAGAGGGAGTTTTTTGTTTTGTTTTTTTCCATTTTAGGCACTGATAGGGTAACAGTATTTTTGTCCCTGGGGACATTTGTGATTATACGCACCTTTTCTCTTTACTGCTGAAGTGCAACTAGATTTGATTTTATTCATCTCTGCATTATGAATATTGAGGCTTAACTTTTGCTTGTTACTTAGGAAATAAAACTAGCGTGCGCTTCCCAGGACAAAACATCCAATATTCAAATGGTCCAAAAAACTTTACCTAGAACTACTTTATAATATTGTAAACAAAAGTACAATTCCTGCCATATCTGTCAAAAAAGCTACACGAAAAAAAAGGAAATAAAAGGAGGATCCATCCTTGCTGTTTAAGTTATGGGAAAGAACTTTTCCCTGCTTACATTATGGTAATTCACATTGGGGCTGTAGCAGTAGTGTGCATTTCATAGAGTAAGAGATTAATACTTGCGTTGCAGCCCAGCACCCCTGTCCCCTGGCCATGTTTTTATAAAGCTACAATATTGCCAGAGAAGCTTTAATTCTAACCGGTGCCCTGGAGACAAGTGTCAATACATAGCGAACCAAAAGGAAAGTCTTTCAAGTACTGCCTGCAACTTACTCCAATGCTAATGGAGCTAAATAGGAAAAAAAACTATCAGCACATAGCCCTGCCTCAGGTTCATAGTGTCTTTGTTGAGACTTGGAGAATGAGTGCTTATTTTGTGTCCATCATTCTTAATCATTTGCTCTGTCTTAAAGCAAGAGCTCCCTGCAAGAGTGGTCACAAAGGCACTTGTTATATTGTTGTTGAGCTTTGAGTGACACCTTCAAAAGATCCCCTGTCAGGCGGGTATTTTCTACACGATTGATGGTAATTTTGTGCAAGGTACAGTGCTTTTTTTTTTACAGTTCAAAGACTTGTAGGGTAAACTGGTTGGGTAATTGAGCTGCTTAATAATGTCTAACACACACAGGGAGTGATTTGTGCTTTTTGGCAACAGAGCATTTTTATTATGATGAGGCTGAGCACTGACTCACCAGCATATTTAAAGCACAACTAACAGGTGTATTTCTCAGCTTGCACTCTAGTTCTCTATTATAAGATGTGTCATCTTTAATGGTGAAAAGCATGAAAAGCATGTTACATTTAACACATTGGTTCCTCATTCTGCAGTACTATAGTAAGAAGTCAGAGATTATGTTTGTGAGAGTCTTATGTTCTTTTATGGTGCTGCAGTTATTTATTTAGTACTCTATGTTAAGCCTTCATTCATTGGATTAATGAGCTAAATTTAAACTTAAATATTCATGATATGTTTTTCCTGCTTATCTGTAGAATATAGTATGTGTTAGCAAGAGAGCAGGCAAGAACAATTACTAGAAATTTGACCATTCTTGAAAGACCCCCCCCCCAAACTCTTGTCAGATTACTGTACAGTTGTCTTAGACTCGTTTTTCATTAATTTCTAGAAGGTGTTCATACATTAATTTTTGGCAGCTGTCTTTGGTTATGAATGTTTTTCTTGCTTATTTTTGTTGTTTTATGGTAGCTGACAGGTACATTGTTTCCACCTTTTGGCAATAGCCACAGGTTACATTCAAGGGGCAACCTCTGGGACTGAAAAATGAAGCCCACATGTAATTGCCAAAAATTGCAGTTCTTGTAATAAGCACTAAACACTGGTTTCAAAAACAAGTTACCCTATAGCCTTCCATTTTGACATGGAAGGCTATTGGGTATAAAACTTTAGGGTATAAGCAACAGTGATAAAACGGCAATAAGGCAGAATCAGTCTGCTATCAGACTGTTTTCAGTTTGCAATTGAATGCAGTCAAGTTGGCAGTTACATGCAATCTGTTTGTGATGATATGGTAATTAATAAATCGGCGAAAATTGCAAATCTGTTGCCATCTACTTAAATAGAAATTCACATTAACTACTTGCATTAAAAGTTCAGCCAGATTTTCAGATTTGAAACAGAAATTCCTCCAGAAATAATGACGCAGTTGCTGCAGGCAATTTAACAGCAAAATGAAACAGGTGCTCAGCAACCTTGATTTTATATATGAATATAACTGGAATACAATCTGTTGGCAACCAGTGAAGTCTAGTTCCCTGTTGCAAAGACATGCATTGCAGGCAAGTTACAGTCATCAGTACAGACTGACTCAGACTGATTTTAACATGTTGGCAAGTTGTCTGCATTTATTAATTAGGCAGCAGTTATTTTCAAACCTTCACCAATCTGTCTGAAAGTAGTTGCGGTCCATCCAAGTCAGACTGCAATTGTTTGGAGACAGGTTGTCTCCCACCAGGTGACCTGCGCAATTGTCTTGTGTTCTATAGTGATTGCTGCAACTACTTGCAATTAGTCGCCTGGGCAGCCACAGATTTTTTCTAGTCGCAAGGAGGTTGCCATCTTATTTTTACTCTAGTGTGACTGAGTCATCATACAACAATTATTTTGGGGGGAAAAAGAACATTTTGGAGATTTTTTTTCAATAATGTCCCTGTCAGTGACACTGAAACCACAGTCTGTTTCGGATAAAGGCTTCTGCAACCTAAATGTCAGCAGGTATAGCAGAATATTTACTGGATCTCACTATTTCACTGAAATTCATCCAACAGTTTTTAACAAGGTTTTACTCAGTCATTTGCCACAGGCCTGACAAAGCCATATCACTTGTGTGGCCAAAGAAGAGATATAAAAAAGAAAAATAATGTCTAGGTTGAGTAGCCATAGATAAGTTCTCATTTCATCAGCAGATATTTCTTCATTAAAGTTAGTCTGACACCGTGTCTGGCACTTTGGTTGACTCCCACATAGCATGTAGTATTTATTTGGGCACAGCTTCACATTTTAAAGCTGTGCCCATCACAAAGTTAATCATCTTCTGTCCATCTGCTAATGCTTTGATCATTTGCTGCAGCTAATGATCCATGCGACAAGGTGAGAGTCACTGGTACAGGTCTGACTAGGGGAAAAAATCAATATCAATTACACCTATATTGGAGAATTGTCAAAACTAAATGCCCAGGTGTCCCTGTCTCAACAGCGTCCGTCAATAGCTTTGAAAAAAACAAATTTAAAAAAGAGCATATCTGCTTTGTCTCTACGTGACCGTTAACCTTGATGCTGGCAACATCACAAGAAAATAGAAGGCAAATTTGTTTAGTCACAATGCTGCATAAAGCATCTGAGACGTTTTTTCCGCAATTGCACCATGTTCGGTGAGTTTTAGCATCCAGGGTGTACCCTCCACAGCTGGGCTTGATTTATGCCGCTGACAAGGCCGTTTCTCTCCAGCACAGCACACTGTGGGGAAGCTTAGGAGAGACAGCCTTTCAATTTATCTCAGACAGCCCCTCCCCCAGCTTGCACTTCAGGGTTTTTAAAGCAGTCAAGAGCATAGATCAACACCTGAAGTTAGGTCCCACCCCCTTATCCCAGCTCAGAGGATATGGTGACCTCGCCTCTTTCTCTGCACCCTCACCACATTACAGCTTCTCGCCTCTGGTGCTGTTAGCAATGCTGACACTTTGATATAATTATGATTAGAAACACTTCCTCCAGGTAGGTCGATTATGGCCGGTACAGGTCGGAAATAGTAACACAGGAACACCTCACCTTATCTTTGAGTTTACCACAGAAGGCAAACACAATATCAAACACATCCCCTGCAGTACTTTTTTTTTACACTTTCCATTGAGTTAACTGGTATTTGGAAGTGAATGGATGCTGAAGTGGTGAGTTGAGAAAGCTGTGTGTGCTCTCAGGCAGTAATCTTTGTGTACAGAAGGCCTTAGCTGAGACTAATTATTTGGTGAAATCACCGTAAGCTCGCGACGATCTCTCTTCCTGTGGTCTCATGGCTGAGTAATTCCACTGATAGAATCTTAACCCCTATTTTCACAAGCCGGCTTTATTTACCCTGTTAATTAAGTAGAGAGGCATGCAGACCTCCATCCTGCAGCCACGCTGCCAATCAGCCACAGCATCTCGGAATCACTGAGTATTCAAGAACGGTCCTGTTTGGAACTCTCAAATCAGATCTGATCTGTGATTATGCATATTGTTTGCATGTTGAATTTTGATGAGTGCACTCCTGTTCTTCGACGGCGAGTTAGCGAGTTAGTGTGTTTATGTAGAAAGCAACTTAATATGATTCCTCTATTTGAGGCACCCGCTGCTGCCATTACAAACTTGTTGTACATTCCAGGCCCACACTTGGTTCAAAGCTGCTCCACTCAACGCACAATTTTCTTGCCTTTTTTTTTTTTTAAATGATTCATTATTTGGATTGTGACAGTTTCCTCTCAACATGTAGAATTTATCAAACACATCAAAGACAAAAATATGTCTGAATGAAACATCAAAACAAGGCTTTCAAGTGTTTTTTCGATTGTGAGGAAGCTTGCAAAAAGGCAAAGTCTACATCTGTTAACAGCATCTCAAAGAGAATAAGGAAATCACAAAAAATAAATAAATAAAAATAAGGCTTTCACTTTGGACTGGGCTCTTTCCTGCGGTTTCCACTTCACAGTGCCTCGTGATAGCTGCTGTGTGACTGATGTTATTTGTCTCTTTCATCTTGTCACAGAGCAGGGAGGATCAACACTGTACAGCCCCTGTCCTCTGAGGCTTGATCTCCCCCAAAAATACACACCTGTGTTTTTTTAGGATTACACAAGTGCATTCAGACATCTCTTCGTGTTCAAAATAATCGCCTCCTTTTAGGAGAATTATAGCCATGTCCATTAAACCGTGTGAGGCAGGGATGAAAGTAGTGGCACTTGTGTTCATCTCACCTGTGAATTATTGATACCTGCCCCCTCCGCTGGCTTCTCCCGGGACGGAGGTGGAAAATGTCTCCTCACATAATGGGCACATCACGCAGACATGTTGTCTGGGCCGCAGCAGAGGAGAAGGAAGACAGGGAGCAAAACAGAAATGTGTTAATAGTGTGCCTCCATCTCTTATTCACCACTCCTGCGCCTCGATTGACTTCTACTGTATTTGACCTCATCTTTTCTTCCATTAGCTTCAAACTGAAATGATGAACACTTATGCAGACAGCCAGTCTGCTCCTTTTTTCTGTAATGTCAGTAAAAGGAAAGTTCCCCCCCGGTCTTTACATGAAGCTACAGAGAAAGGTGCACGATACAGTGAATGGCCAAGAACAGTCCTGGCTCCGCAAGAGGACTACTGAGGATTTAACTCTCTTTGTGTTTGCACCACTTGTTCACTCTCTGCAGAGCCCCCTCTTACAAGATGCACGGTCACATGATAGCTTTTTTGTCCCTGAGGATAATGGGATAGGGTATATACAGAGCACTGTGAACAAACATAGGTATTTAGTTATGTTGAGGAATTATTGTGAGCGTTGTGCTGCAGGTAGACTTGAACTGGGTCAGAGCTTGTTCTAGTTAAAACAGTATGCTTTTCTGTGTGTTTACACTCTTGCTTAATTGATGCACACCTTTAAATTTCTTTTAAATAATGCGAGTCATCAGAGCAGCTCTGCTATAAACACAGAACACCAGCAATGCAATGCAATTAATGTACAGCAGTTGTTTTAATTGTGCTTACTCTGCTCCGTGTTACGGTCACTTGTAGGGCTGTGGTGCCATTTAATGGGCCACTTTCTTCAAATATATCAGCCTGCAGGTTTGACGCCATTAACTGTGTGCCAGCCCACATTGCGATATGCCCCCGTGTAACTGATGGTCATTGTTGGCTACTTTGCATTCAGCACTTTTCTCTCAGCCTGATATAAACCCAGAAGTATCCACTCAGCAGCACCATGTGGTTTTAGAAGTAGATTCACTTACACTAACTGCCTCTGCACTTTCTTATCACATCCACCACTTGAAAAAGACCCAACAAAGCCGGGGGGGGGGGGGTAACATTGTATCAGCCACATTTCAGCTAAATGCTTCCAGTTAAACACAAACAACCCTGCTCACATAACAATGATGAAAGCTGATGAACTCAGACTGCATCAGCAAATATTTTTAACAGTCAAATAACTGTTGTGAATAGGTTTTTAAGCCCCGTTGCACTGTTAATTACTGCAGTAGTAAGTATTTGGATATAGTACTGACAGATAGTTTTAATTGGTGCTTTATAGAGCAACATTTATTAAGGGTCAAAGGAATAGCCCAGCTGATTAGATATTACATTTCAATAACTTTAACTTTCTAGTATGATTATAAAAACAGAAAACTAATTTTAAATAGGATTTTCTGGAAATCTTAAATCCGCCATAATTTTAATTGGACTCTGCAGTTCTACCGAACTTTAGAGTGCCTTTCAGCTCAGTATGTTTTTTTTCTGGCGTACAACTTTCCTTTTTAGATTCACTCTCATTATATACACAGTGCATTTTTCAGCCAACAGGCATGTGTTTTCAGCAAAATATGTTCATGCTTTTTACAGTACACTACCTGCCCGGCTCTAACAGCAGAAAAGATAAAGCAAAAGACTAGTTGGTGAACACAGAGGCACATTTAGCCAGAGATAGTAGAGAGAGACATAGCACTCAATGAATTCCCTCCATGGGAGAGAAAAGGGGAAAAGGCTTGTGGCTGTAGCTTAGGAGGTACAGCAGGTCATCTACTAATCAGAAGGTTGGTGGTTCGATCCCTGGCTGCTCCAGTCTGCATGCCAAATATCCTTGGGCAAGGTACTAACCCCAAGTTGCTCTCCAATGCATCCATCAGAGTGTGAATGTTGGATAGAAAGCACTTAAGCATTGGAAAAAGTGCTTGTATGAATGGGTGAATGAGGCATGTTGTATAAAGCGCTTGAGTGCTCCGGGGGAGTAGAAAAGCACTATATAAGAATCAGTCCATTTAAAATCTTATGTTGGGTCACAGTCTGTTACATTTGACTGTAGGTACATTAGACTGTACCTGTAGTGTTTATATCCTGGTGATCATTGAAGATAAAATTCATTTTATTAAATTCAATTATGTGTTTGGCACAACAAAGCATTCAGACCATGATTCTGCTTGCTAAAACTGCTGGACAGGACAGGTTTTTTAAAAATTAATTAATTAATTTAAAAAAATAAAATTAATTAAAATAATTATTTATAATAAATGCCCAGAGGTGTTTCTGCCGAGTTGATTTGATTTAGCAGCTGAAGAGACACGTGTTTTTCTCAGAATCTGATAGAGACCAAAACAGAAATAAAATTAAGATAAAGTACTGTTCTAAACTCTTGAGCCATGCCTCATTTCTTCATATTTTGCTCCCAAGGAGCCAGACTTTCTTGTAATTTTTCAAAGTGGTCTTGTGCAATAGTTCTCCAGGCTTTCTGAACGTCTTTCAAACTTTTCTTTGGACATTGGCTGCTTTTTCACTCATTTTCAGTCCAGTCATTTTCCGAGGACTGTTAGCATAAAAAAGGCACTGAACTCACGGTATGAACAAGTGTTGTGAGTACACGTAACAGGCAACCTAGCAAAAAAACTATTTTAAAATGTATCTTTAGGCACTTTGTTACTGTTGCAAAAACACATATGTTATCATTTCTGTAGTCGAATCTATGAAAAATGCCAAAGAAAACACAGTTTGACAGGCATAAAATATTATTTTTGCACCAACAAGGTGATTCCCAAAGAACTATTGGCTGTATTGGCTGAAAGCATGGCATACCTCAGCATGGTGTCCAGTGTGTCCTTAAAAAAAATCAAAAAACGAAATCGGACAAGTGGAGGACAAAAGAAGAAGTGGCAGGCCCATAACAAAAAGTCCTTGTGGGATCATGAAACAGAAGACAAAACAAAAGGCAGCCAACATCCAGAGAAGACTTTTGGTATGTCCTTCAAGAAGTCAGGAGAACTATTCCTGAAGACTACGTAAAGAAACTACAAGAAAGCTTGCTTGAGTGCAGGCTGTGTTGAATAAAGGTGGTCATACCAAAAATTGACTTTGAAGCTCATTAGAGTTGTACAAACTCTGTTTTTGCTTGATATACTGTATTTCCATTTATGTCTGCACGTTTCATTAAATCACTGCACCTATTTCCTCTATTTTCCTAGCAAAATATAAAGAAATGACTAGTGGCCCAAGGCTTTTGCACATATTCTCCAATTGACCAGAAGTAAAATTCCAGATGTTGGTATTAATCTAAAGAACAGTAAAGAAAGTAGTGCTGTAACTCTTAATATAATTTTGAAAATGTGATGATGGTTCATAGGGACTAACTAAAAAGCTTTGAAGTTTACTAGTCTGAGATAAAGAAAAATGCATTTCATGACACCGAAACATGACTCTGATTAAATGCCATGTAAATCTTCAGGGAAAAATATGCTAATGCTGTATTTGCAGCTTTATAAGCCTCTCCTCAAGTGGCTTACTCACGCTTCTTCATTTCGGTTTTTATATTTTACCTTCTGTTTGACAGGTGATGACTAACTCTGATATTTACCTGCCTTTTATCTCTGCTATAGTCTTCTGCAAGTCCAGATTAAACTTCCTGCTTTTTAGCTCCTAATTGCTACAGTCTTCACCAGCTAATTGCTGCTGATGACTCGCTGCTGAGAAAGTGGTGTCCTGTGGGTTTATCAGATTTTGTTTCTGAAACAGCTGGCTCTGAAAAGGACACTGATTACAGCAGCTATAATTCAGATTCGTTTCTTTAACGTAAAGTAACTGATTATTGCAGCTTTAGCTGTTCCTCTGGACTAACATACTGGACTGAGTACCTGGGTCTTCAGTTTGCCTAGATGTATAAAACCCTCACTGGATGACTCTGTTTCTTTGACTCCTTTGACTGTTTTCATAGGTGAACGGGGCAATTTAGCTGCCACACATCATTTTCCCCTCTCACAATCAGGCTGACGCCATTTTACAGTTTGCCGAATCAGCAGAGCATTTCAGATAATTAAAATTCAGTGTGCTTTGATGAGGTGGTCCACCCTTGATTTCCCCCAACACTTTGCTTTCAAGGGCACAATTTCCATTTTTGCTTGTTATTTACAAAATGTCAACTTTTGTTAAGGCCTTTTGACCTTTTTTGAAGCACTTGTGGCTGTTGTGTAAAGGGCACAGAGCCACTATTGTCCTAGATATCTCCAAGTCATGTGTTGAATTAATCAGCCCTGAAAATACAATCCTATTTCTCATTGTTGTCATCTGCAAAGAAGCAGAACCTAATTAGAGACACTGAGAAATCTTCTCTTCTGTGTATTAGTCGCTTTTCTTTTGTGCCACATAGTTAAAATTGTACAGTGAATCACAGCAACATTTGTTCCTCATACAAAACCTGATGCTTTGACATAAATGTAAATGATTTGCTTTTTTTGTAACCACAGAATCTCCATTCTGGACAACGGTAGTCTTCGGATATGGAATGCAACCAAATCTGATGCAGGCCTCTACACGTGTGTGGCAAGAAACCAGTTTGGTGTGGCAAGCAGCACAGGAAGCATCATAGTTAAAGGTATTTTCTGTTCAGCCTTTACAATTCACCACTTTCTCTTTTGCAGACTTTGCTGTCCCATATTGGTAGCTTCTATAGCTATGCAAAGAGAGGGATTGCCCTCCAATAACATGTAACCTGATGGCAACAATCTGATATGTAGATAGTTGGCCGATTGCTTGAACAGTAAAATGAAATGGCAACAGTTCATCTATCGTGTTTTCATCTTGGGGCGTTATATAATGCCATTTTGTCTGCGTGCTGTTGGGACCTTAGTATTTTGCACAGTATTTAACTTTTAACTTTTAGTATTTAACTTTATATTTAACTTATTTCTTGTTTTTTCATTGGCTTTTTCGTTTTGGTTGACCATGTTTAAACCGGATTTGATTTAGACCTGGTCAGATTTCAGCACTCCTGGTTAAACTGAGGGACAAAAGAAACTACTTGGTTAGGCCCCAGTCACACAGGCCTAGAAAAGTCACAAAGAAAAAATGGTTGCTGGAGGTTCCTGGGACTTGCTTTGAAATCAGTTGCTGAAGCCCCAGTCATGCAAACCTAGAGACTGGTCAGTGACTCCCTGGTAATCACCGGTCACTAGTGAAAAGTGTGTACTCTGTGACCACTTGGTTGTTGGAGGTTGCTTGCTGCAAGTAGCGTTTTTTGCAAAGAGGTATACGGTGCTGCACTGAAAACCTTCTTGTGATTACTTTGGTCACTAGCAGATTGCCGAGGTCATCAGGAGTTTGCATGGAAGACACCAACTTGTCTGCAACTCGCCAACTACTCACTGAGCGGTAGTGAAACTGTGAAAAGTGCGACACAAACTAGAAATGGAGGCCATTTTCCTTCAAAAGTTGCGCCTTTTAAAATGTATTGGTTGCAGCAGTAAGGCACAACTTTTACTTTGTAGGCAAACAGTCTGAGTTTCCAGTTTGCATTGCACTTTGTCAATTTTCAGAGTACAGTTCTTTAGACCTGTGTCACTGAGGCCTTAGTCTGAGGTAACAAATATTACTTGGTTAAGTTGTATGCAGCTCTTTCACCCATCTCCAACGGCCCCCTGCGGCTTTGAGAAAAAAATTAGAGGACTATCAATATGGGAATGAAATTTTTATGTATCATTGCTGTGAGTTACATTCACCAATTGTAAAAATGTGTAGCTTATAAACTGAATCAAAAAAATAGGTTTTAATATGTGCATCAAGCTACATCTATGGCCTGACACCTTATCCTCAATCTTGCTGAACCTCATTAGTGGTGGTTGTTAGCATGGATGTAGACACATAAATGAATCATTTTGACTCTCCCTAGTTATAGATTCCAAATTCAAAAAAAGAAAAGTTGGTGAGGAAAAAAAAGAATTTAGCAGTGCGTGAACAGATTTGTTTGCTTTCACCACAAACAGTACTGGTGTTATAGTATGCCTGATCTGATGCTGTACTGTTAGTCAAAATTTAATTAAAATTGGCCTGTTTTTTATGTTTACTCATTTTCAATCTCTTGGGCTGCTTTGTGTTTTATTTATTATCAAAGTAGGCTACATTTTAGTTGATCCTTTTTCACAAATACCAGTAGTACTCAAAGTGGTATGCAGATCTTTTTTAACTATTCTGTTTCAAAATAAGCCTAAACATGCTAATAGGTATTTTTTCCTCCACTTCACCATTGGTATGTTGTGTTGGTAATTAAATTAAGCAAATAATAGGTAAACAATTTATTTTAGTTTTACAGCTTCATAAATGCAATAAAAGCAAAGTATTATTGTAATGAAAAATAAAACCAAATATTTATAAGTAGCCAGCTGCAGAGTAGTTACATGTGGTAAAAGATTTTAATTATGTATACTGATTAGAAATGTTTATAAGCTAATTAATACTTAATAGGTTTAATTACAAAGTGCAACTATATTATGCTACTCCATATAGATTTTTTTTTTGTCCAAAAATGCTTAGAAATGGCTTTTTTATAGTAAAGTTTGCCGGTCCCTCGTTTCGGTTTAGCCATTAAAAACTACTTGAATACTTGAATAGACACTGAAAACCATGTGATTAGGTTTAGGAAAAAATTGTGACTTGGGTTAAAATTTAACAGATACAAATGTTTAATTCCTTACCATATGCAACATCAAATAAATTTGGATAGGCTGGGATAAATATCACACAAAAGTTTAAACATCATTTCTCAAATTTATACAACCAAATCACACAGGATTTTGACAGGTGGGCTCGCCTCCCTGTAACTTTGGCTGGATATATTAATATTGTGAGGATGAATGTGTACCTAGGTTTTTATTCCTCTTTCGTTATACTTCTATCCTGTTAAATAAGAGCTTTTTTAAGAAACTGGATTCTGCAATACTCCAATTCATCTGGAAAAAGAAACCGCCAAGAATTTAAAAATTCTGTTTCCTAAGACTTAAAAGCATGAGAGGCATAGGCCTCCTTCTGTCAACACATTCTGTGGACAAACATCAGTTTATCTGGCTCACATATTCTGGAACTGCCTAAATATTTTTAACTTTTGGATTAAGTTAAGACTTTGTCGGAGGTTCTGTGGAATAGATCACTCTTGATTCAGTTCTGGCACTATATGGGGTGAAAGCAGCCACCCTGGAATTGTCAAATAATCAGTACACATTGGTTTGGTTTGTGTTATTGCTAACATGAAGACTCATTTTGTTGATTGGAAGCAAAAGAAACCACCAACCCACCTAACCTTAATGATGAAATACTTACAGTTGAAAAAGATTCTCACTGAGAGAAAATGTGAATTTATTTTATGCGATATGGTAACCCTTTATTGATTATTTTAACAATTTAAACTGATGAAAGACTTCTATTTGCTGTATTGCCTCCTTTTTTTTAAATTTTTCGTCTTACCACTATTTCTGAGAGAAAATATTATGTTATTTAGGTTCATACTGTACCTAAAAACCCCAATAAAGAGAGTTGGTAAAAAAAAAAAATGTTACAGTGCCTCTGCTCATTGACCACTGATAAGGGAGTGTCAGATCAATTTCTTTAATGTAAGTAAGTAGGTAAGTAAAGTTAAGTAAAGTTTTATATAGCGCTTTTCACAGACATGTCACAAACCCCAGTGCAACAATTAAAACACAATTAATATCAATCTGTATAATATCGTCACGGCACCTTGTGTAAAATCATCATGGAGAGGAAGATCAAAAAGCCTGGATGAGAAGCACATACAATGGCTGGAGTGGACAGGAGCCCACATTGTTCCACATACTTTTGACATTACTCCTGGGTAACAGTACACACCTCAACCTATAGATGTTTCTCTACAAAGCTAGCAGTAGCACCTATGGACTACCGACACACTACTGCTAAGCACTAGATACCTTTTTTTTTCCTTAAAAACATAACCACAGGTGTTTGATTTTCATTCATAAAAAATGGCAGACACAGAAAAGGGGCATTTTCTTTTTTGAAGCATCCAACCATCTCCCAATCTCCATCCTCTTCTTGTCACACAAGAAGAAGGGTTTTTTTTCTCTGTGTTGTCATTACTAGACAGAAAGAGACACCTCAGCTGCTATGTCTGTTTGCAGAGATGCTGAAAACATTCAGCTCACTGCCTCACTGCCCCCCAGTACCAGCAGAAGAAATGCTGTGTGAAAAAAAATTGTCTTCGTGTTGTTGGATCATCTGGGCTGGGGATTGCATTTCTGCTCCGGTGCTGTGACTTATTATACTTCATTAAAAATAAATGTGAGCTGAGTATAAAGTGCTGTGCATTCTACAATGGCTTTATGCTGTGCACACCGCAGCTTCTCTGTCCCATTTCCACAGGGGATAGTGTTCTCACCTCGTCAGGCTCCCGGAGGATTTGCTGACATATTCAGTGAACTATACCCTCACCGTGACCCCCTTTTTCACAGGGGTTGCTGGGTTCATTTGTGCTATTGTTACATGTTCTGTTTTGACCTTCCTTGTTGAGTGGCTTTTTTTTTTTTAATTTATAGAGTTATTGATTTTCAGTATATTGCCCTTAGGGAGAAAAGTTCATGCCTCATATTTCAAAAGGCTTTATATATAAAGGTTTTATATATAGATTTACATGTACTCTGTAGTTCAGGAATTTTCACATGAACTGTTCAAGACAGTTCTCACAGCCACGATTTCATTTGTTTGGCTTCACTAGAAGCAGCATATTCTGAGGTGCTAAGGTAAACCCTGTGGGTCAGAGTGTGCACTGCAAATTCACTCACACTTTTTGCTCACTACCTAAGAGAGAGTATGATTCACTGTAACCTCATATGAACATGCAGAATACAATCATCATTGGCCTGTACTCTTATAAAATACCTGTGGGGGGGAAAGAACTACACAGGTCAAAAAAAGAAAATCTAATAAAATTGTGCCAAAATCCTTCCAATACCCTAGCCTGTGTGAGAAATACTGCAGCTAAAATCATTTTTCATAAGGTCTAGAAGACAGAGCTTCTTCTTCTTTGTGTATAGTTTATGGTTTTTGCTCAGAGGTTCAATCCATTAAATTGTCCTTCTTTTACAAGTTAGCGGTCTGTAAAATCCTTTGAAATGCAGTGTCAACAGAACAGTCTGCTACCATATCAGTTTTTTTTTTTTCTCCAATTATCCAAGTAGTTTCCATAGAAACATGGATTAATTGACTTTCTCAGCCTCTGGAGGCTAGTGTTTGATTGAATACTTTAAAAAACATTGATTAATGTCAATGTGAATAACAGCAAGACGAAAATCCTGTTATTGTATCTATATGTTCATTCCCCTTTTTAGCAGAAAACACATCACATAATGGAATTTTAAATAACTCTGTTGCAGCTCTGTCTTCTGTAAATCACTATCAAGGCATGTTTCCTTTTTCTGTTGAATTATAAAAGACAGATTTCATATATTATGAATGCCTGAAAGTCAGCAGCAGTCAAGGATGTGGGGAGAGCTTAGAGTGCACCTTGCCGCTGATTTATGCTGATGCCTCACTCTGGCTTCCAATGACGACTCTGCCTTACTACCAAAAATCAGTATGCCTTGCATAATAGAAGTGAGAGAAATTAAAGGATTGTGTAATCTCAAAAATTCATTGGTGACACCTGCAGCCGTTAAGTGAACTGCCGTTATTATTCTGTTTCTCGAGGTTGCAAAGGTTTTGCATGGCTTACTAAATTATCCCACTCAAGTCAGTATTTTGCTATGAGATCAACTAAAAAAATCAGCTAAACTTCAATGGTATTTCAATTGTGAAATTTAATTGAATCAATGTTGAAGTTTGAAGTCAGTTAATACTGAAACAATGTTGAAATCACGACTGATGATCAACAGGAATTCAATGGTATTTCAACTGACTTTCTATCAACACTGAATTCTGACATTGATTCTTGATCACTTCACCCTCAGTTAGTACTAAAACAATGTGGACATCACTACTAAAGATCAACAGGACATCAGTGGTATTTCAATTGATGTTAAACAAAGCAAATTACTTGCAATACTTCAGAATATTGTACTTTACTCATCTAATGTCATGATAAATGAGGTAATGATGTTGATTAAAAACATTTTTAACTGAATGATGTCCCTCATCCACCTGGTCTGGATCGTAGCTGTGAACTGCCTGTAGGTAAAAGAGAATTCAGACTGTCGCTGCCTCCGTTTGCTGAGTCACCCCATCTACAAAAGAAAACACAAAACCAAAAAGTGAATAAAACATATGAAAAATATGAAAGGAGCATAATTTGTTCAGATTTGGGTTCTTTTACTTAATATATGTCTCTCTCCCCCCTCGCCTTCGCTAACTCATCCTAGCTAACATAATCCTGCTATCATCTAAGTTATGTTACCAAGCTAACTTCAGTTAATGACATTTTAGAAATGTCTAAAAATGACAGTTACACATCTACTGTATGTATCACTGTATATACATTAACTAACATAAGTCAGCTCACTAACTTTACCTTGCTTTGCTTGCTTAGCTAATGCAAAAGCACAATACTATTTCAAGCCACATAAGTTTTCAGCTTTTTGTCCCAATGTGGAGGTGTACTGGGAGCTGGTGTACTGGGAGCTGGTGTACTGGGAGCTGATGTACTGGGAGCTGGTGTACTGGGAGCTGATGTACTGGGAGCTGGTGTACTGGGAGCTGATGTACTGGGAGCTGGTGTACTGGTTGACATTAGTGTTTAGGTGGACTATTTCTAAGCTATAGGTAGTGTTTCTAACTGTTAATATTGTGGACATGAAACAGGCCTCTCTTCAGGCAATGCCCTCTAGAGAAAGTTTAACCATCACATCCTTTGGATTTTTGCCAAAAAAATAGAAGTCACTCTGTAGGTTGTTAGAGCCAATTAGAGAGTTGGGGAGTGTCTCATTTTTTAAATTATGATACAGACCATTCAGACATTTGTATTTAAAAGTGTTAAATACATTTTTTTTAAAATTTGCCTGACAAACATTTAATAATGTTAAATCTATCTTTTTCTTGTAAATGTTAATTGGGATATTTTAAGTGCAACTTTGAAGCATGATAAGAAAGCACAGTATTGCTGTACCATCACTGCACCAGTTACACTCTCCTTTTCCCATTTATCAGACACTGTGAAATGAAAATAGTAGAGAACACCCCCACCCACCCCCAGCCAATCAGTGGGAGTGAAAAGGGGGGCAGTGGAACCTGCTGCTCTCTCTGTAGGTTCAGGTTGATGGCCTATATGTGGTTTTCCAATCAGGCTGCAAAGAAACACAGCCGTGTCTATCTTCTCAGCATAAACAGACACCGCTGTTATCCACTTATTATTCTCGTGAAAGGGAATATGGGTTTTATTTGACACCCTCACACACTCGCTTCCTTTCCATCATAATATGTTAAAGCTGTTTTCTGTGGCTGATGTACAAATGTTCCTGTATATGAACTTGTGCCTTTCTGTCACAATTGATATTGTTTGCAAAATGGGATGGGGTAATTTACATGCACTACTTCATTGAGGACTGGAAACCTGTTTAGCGGGGAGAAATTTGTGTTGCGGGATCAGCCCTTATGGGAGATGACAGTAGTTTATTCAAATTGACTTTGGTGATATGAATGCTGAAAAATACCTGTCAAACAGCATTCGGTATCTCCCGCTGTGAATAAGCCACCTAGCACACAGCGGAGGAGCAGTCACAACAGATGAGCCCTGTTAATGTCCCCATTATTCCAACACTGGGGGGATATTAGCAGATTAATTGCACTTGATTATAGATGTGCTCTCAGAATTTTGATTACACTGGAGATGAGCCGTTGCAATTAGGGTTGCCACCGATCATTACAGATGGTCAGTGAACTCAAAACTTCAGAGATTCTACAGTGTTCACTTCAGTTTGCCTCTCTGAAGCCTGCAGGCAGTTCATATTTTCAGCACTATGACCGATTGTAACAGCCATTTGTTTTGAAGGTGTTTGGAAGGCAGAGAAGGAATATTTTGTGATTGTGGTGGACGTCTAGAGAGGTCTTTTTTGTACAGATAGTCATGTGTCACAGAACAATTTTCTTAGTTTCCCTCTAGCTCCACCATGAGGTGCACATGTATGGCTTCTAAAGATGGATTCCCATGAAACTACAGTTTTTGTTCACCTCAGAGTGGATTTTTGTCACGTTGGTGATCCTGTAACGTTTTGTCTAGTGCCATTCTCAGGACAAAATTCTCACTGTATTCACCAACCATTTGAAAATCACTGATGATTTAAAATAAGCATACTGACAATGTTATGTTATCAGGATCCTCAGCTGTATAGTCTTTTTAGAAGGAGGTTAGCATTCTAACAAACTAAAAGTTCCTTTCCTTTGGTTTGCTCATATGATTAAAAATTATGGACAAAACAGTCCATTTTGAGTTTGGCAACAGATTGTATAAGAACATTTGAGCACATAAACTTGAAACTTCATTGGACAGTTTCAAATGCCTCTAATGACGCTGTGCAATCTGACACTGACTGAAGTCAAGTCCAGTCAAAGTTTGCCCATTAAAAGTGAAAAATATCCTTGATTTGAATGTGGCTGCTATATCCTTCAAGCTCATCTCCTTGTGAAGCTCTGTAAGCATTCCAGCTCTGCAGCAGTTTTTAGATCACTCCCTGTCCACTTGTATGTTTGCAGTGCACACTGGATGCCATGTAATGTGTCAAAACAATTGATGCAATTTGAATTTCATTTTGGGAAAGAGGGCAAAGTTGCAGGGAGCTAAAGCTTTAAAAAAAATTGTTAGTTTTGTCTTTTGTTTGTTTGTTTGTTTGGTTGTTTTTTTTTAGAATTATCTATATCAGATGCCTCCAGAACTAACCCTGGGAGAGGCATTGGTAAATTTGTTGAAAAGCATGATGAGAATGGTCCTTGGTGTTGATCCTGACCTGATGTTCCACCTTAAGGCTTGGACACTGCAGGCTGCTGTTTGGTCTCTGATGATTGCATGATCATTTGAAAGAAAAGTTCATGTTTTACATTACATTAAAGTACATTTTTTCTCATGGAGAAATTAGAATCAGGTATGCTTTTTGCTTTTCATGGGAGAGTTCCAGTAATTTTATTTTATTTTTTTGGATTACACCACCTATAGCCCAATTGCTCAAATCACAAACACAGTCTATACAGAATATAACACCCTCAATGTTTACACCTTCAAAAAAAAAAGAGTCCCAAAAACTGAGTAAAAAAATAATGAACCAATCACCCATTTTAATCTGGCATTCAGTGGACTTGCACTACCACTGCTGTTATCATGTTAACATCATCTGTATGAACATCTAAGCATTACTGACAATGTTATGTTAGCCTCCATGTCTTTGTTTCACAAAAACCAAATTTAATCAGAAACATGACACGTGCTGCTGTTGTCACTTTCTGGAGCTGCGATAAATAGTCTGTTTCAGTTTACATCCTGGAACTAAATGTGGTTACCAGTTCTCTACTGAATTGTTACAGTTGCTTTTCCAAGCGAGCCGTGTCATCCAAGTTGGATGGCAGCAACGATGTGAAATAAATGTGATGTGTGATTCCTGACAGCCATATAGAAAAATAATGAGATGCCATCTGTCAGTAATCACCAGCAGGTTGCTACAGATGTGCCACTACACAGCATACAGTACTGAGAGGATCTTGTATCTATCTGTTGAACAATGTAGACAAGGTTTTCCTCACCATTCAAGTTTGTCCTTGAGGAACCTTTGATTGGTCCTTCAGAAAATAAGTGGAGCAAAAAAAAAAGAAACACATCGGAGGATTTTGTGATGTGCTGATGAAAGCGTTCTTCTGGTTTTGTTGATTTGAAAAGGAAGAGGGGGTAAAATTGCGAGTGAAATGATTTCTTTTTAAAATGGTAACTATATTTTTTGTTCCTAAATGACCTGAGAGAAAACTCTGAGGATTCGCCAAGGTGATGCATGATGCTAGTGATTCACTTTGAAAACCCTTAGCCTGACATGCTTCGTCACAGTTTAGATCCTTTTAAAGACAGATTTTTTCTACCTGCTAATGAAAAAAACATTTCCTTTTCAAGTTTGTGTTTGTCTTGAACCCCGATGCTTCCAGATCTTCTGCATGGGTCTCAGTTTGAAGGACTTAAGAAGAGGAGGCATCGCTATTGTAAATTTGTTTTCCAAATACCCCACATCATGCACCCTGTGGCTCTTCCTTGCACTCCATTATTCAAGCTCACATCACTCACCTTGTGAGAAAAACCACTGAGTATATATGTGCACTGAAGGAGAATGCACACTTTGCATTACAGCTTTAGATCAGTAAAGACAAAGGGATTCTCCACAGCAGGAGGGGAAATGTGTAGGCATTATTCATAATGTTTGTAGGAAGACTGGTGAAACTGGCCTTGTGAGGCATGTCAGTGTGCCTCAGAGAGGAGCTCAGAGTCATTTGGTAAATGTTAGCTAGCTCTGCTTTCTTGTCAACCATATGTTATTGTTATACAGCTTCTCTGAGTGTTCCCACTGTGAGCCAGTGGTCTGTATGTCATTTGTTTGGCTTCATTACGTGTCTGTGGATCCTAGTCTTCCTTCAGCTGCTTTGCCTTAGAATAGAATGTTTTGCTGATTGTTGTTGCTGTTTTTAACATTGCAAATCAGCTCCAAAATTGTATCTGATATTTTCTTTCTTCTACATTCAAATGCTTCCTGGCAGTAGTAGAATACTCACTAGAATGTACAGGTCTAGGAGATCCTAATGATTTCTGATCAAGTTTGCAAAAAGAAAATTATGTCTAGTATAAAAAAATGTATGAAAAGATGTCAGTCTTATGCTACAGTCACACTAGGAAAAACAGTAGTTGAACACCACGGCATGAACAACATTATTGTGACCGTGTGCAATGAACTTGTGATCTCACTGCCTTTGAAATGGTTGCTTTGAAAATGGGGACCAGGTCTGTAACCACTCACATTCAGCTACCATCTTCAAAGCGACTTTGGTGTGTCAGTCAGTGTGCTATCAGTTTGCGACTGAATGCGGTCAAGTTGGCACATATGGCAATTAACGGAAAAATCTGAGAAAATTGCAAAACTGTTACCATCTGTTCCAAATCTTTTGCCTCTATATACACAGAAATTCACATTAACTACTTACATACAGAGTCCAGCCAGAACCTCATAGATTTGAAACAGAAATTCAGAAATTCCTCCACAAATAGTGACATAGTTGCTGCAGGAGGTGATTTATCTAGAAAATGACATAGATGCTCAGCAACCTTGCTTTAATATAGGAGTATAACCACAATGCAACCAGTTGGCAACCAGCTGACTCGAGTCTCCTATTCAGAGAGATGTCACAGACTAGTTGCACTCATTGACGCAGACTAACTCAGATTGATTACCACGTTAGCAATCTGTCTGCTTTTATAAATTAGATGGCAGTTATTTGCAGACCTTTGCCAGTCTGTCTGAGAGTGATTGCAGTCAGTCTGAGTTAGACCGTGATTGTTTGGGGACCTGATTGCACGGGTTGCCTCTCACCAGGCAACCCGTGCAATCATTTTGTTTGCATTTAGTCTCCGACAGCAAAAAAAAAATGTAATGTAACCACTGATTTTTCCTAGTCGCAAGGAGGTTACTGTCTCCTATGCAGATTGTTTAGATGAGTTTTAATCATAAATTGTAAGTTTCGTATGATAATATGATAATAATGTGATAATAATAATTTCACCTTTCTTCATTATGTTAATTATTAATTTAAAAATCTAACCCTATATGGAGAAGTTACCCAGAATATTATAGCATGTAGATATGTTGGTTTTATTACCTGGCTACATGTCTGTAGATGTCTCCACAACCAAACATACTGAATTATTTTACAATTTAGGGCACCAATAGAGGAAATGCAGTTTTTATTATGCATTTCACTGGCCTAAGTTCTATGAGTCACGATACTTTCAACAGCTTATTGTGAAAGAAGAGAAAAATATTACTATTTTAATCTTTAAAAAACATGCAACTTTGCTTTGCAGAATTACAAATTTCCTGCTACTAGAAAGGTCATCAAAGGTCAGAGTAGAGATCAAATGATCAAATAGAGGTAAGACTTGAAATTTGACATTTCATACTTGATACAGTTCTAGTTCATACGAGCCTAATTTCATGGAAACTAGATGAATAGTTTAGGAAGAGTGGCCATCTGAAAATTATCATCTACCCCCATTTGGGGCATTTTTGCCAAACTTTAGGGGTCAAAATGTATTTTAGTAATTTCTGGCTTCAATTAAAATTTTTGGTCTTAGAACCAGCAAAGTAGCATATCATGAAAAGTAGAGCCAATCAAAAATTTTAAGCAGAGTTTCCATGACGAACATTTGACTACTTAACTGAACTTTTACAGCCCTACACTCCTACCAGGGTATTGAGGTCTGCAAACCAGCTATTCTTGGACGTTCCAAGATCCAGGCACAAAAATAGAGGCAACAAAGCCTTTTCAGCGCTGGCCCCTAATCTTTGGAACAACCTTCCTTTTCACATAACAGCTTCCAATTCACTCAGTCATTTTAAAACAGTTAAAAACCTACTATTCTCACTGACTTTCAGTTCTAGCTGAGCAGGATATCCTGGCGTTTTATTGTGCAACCACAGTCTTATTTAGTTCTATTACTGTTTTATTTGATTATGTTTTTATTGAGGTTGTTGATTTAGTGATTGTTAAGTATATGTATATTTTGCATAGCTGGTACAGCACGGATGCTATAGAAATAAACCTTGACTTGATTTGACTTGACAATTACAGTACTTCAGAAGCATGGCTGTAGACGAGTTTTATTAGACTCTGCTTGATTATTTCTTGTAACATTGAGAGCATACAAAATAAGTGAAGGAGGACCTTCAGCTGTCAGATTTTTCTCCCACAATTACTGTTAAAACGGCCTCATAGCGTCAGTATTTACTGGCTTGCTTTTATAAGGCTGCTGTGCACGCTCTGATTTACATTTCTGATCAAACTGAAGCCACAGTTTCCTTTTATTTTTAAATCTCACTCTGGCCAGGGATGGGCGGCAGAGTTAGACAGGGTCCCTTATCCACAGAGCCCAAGGTTGTTCTTCTTGTCGATACTGACTGAATATGGGGATGTTCCTTCAGGTGGAAATTTCAAATGATGGCCTGGGGCCTGAAAGAGTTTACGCCGTCGATTGTGGGAGGAAATACTTTTGAAATTTTCTGCATCTGAAGTACAAAAGAACATGCTTTCAAAACACCTTCCTGAGGTCCCGCCCAGTCTGTCTCAGCACATGAACATGCTCTCTGTCTTGTCTCGGAGTGACCCTGCTAAGTGAGCGTTACTGTCCTCGCCATTTACAGTGGCAGTAGGTAACAAGGCATTATACAAGATAGAAATCAATCAAATTATGCTCAAGAGTCCACTGTGTGGTTGTGTAACCAACCTTGGTTGTCCGTATAATCTGTCACAAATCATGACTGAGGAGGGTAATAAGGGAGGATATTCCGCCAATCGTTGTCACTGTGAATCCCTGGAGGCAGTAAGAGACCAGGCAGCACACAGCACAAGGAGAGGAGATCATGATAGAACACACAAATCCTGCTGTAGAAACAATGAAGGGAATAATTGTTTATTCTATGTTCCCATGTAGCACGAACAGAGTCAGTTTTCTTGACTGTCGATCTCTGTAGGTACTTCCTCCGCAGATCCTTCCCCAAGCCTTTTTTTTCACCCTTTTCCTTCTTTCTCCTCAAATCATTTGTAGTAACCATCTCACCAAGAACACTACTGCAAAACAGACCTGACACTTTTTTTTTTTTTTCAGAGAAATGTGTTTCTTAAGCTTTACATTTTTTGGTTTTTCTGTTTTTTTTTTTTTTTT
>VUQS01015666.1:3867-15454 GCA_015108495.1 Heterochromis multidens | reverse complement strand
AACACCATAAAAAAAAAAAAAAAAAAAGGAAGAAAAAAAAAAAAAAAAAAAAAAAAAAGAAGGAAAGGAAGCATGTACAGATTTAGCATGTTACTCAATGAGACTTTAACAGAAGACATGGCTGACACCATTTCAGATTTAACACAGCAAGAATTCATGTGCAAAATGATTCCAAGTGCTGAAAAATCCAAACGTCTGCTCTGTTTTTAGGACAGAAATTTGCTCACCTGATCAAACAGTCAAATAAAAATACATACAATAAATGTAAGGTTGACTACTTGACATTAAAAACACATTGAGCTGTTTGTGTCGTTAACACATTAATTTCAAGTGTAGTGATGTTACATTAAAGATTACTGAACTGTTGGAATTAATATATTCTACTTCTCTGTGGAGAAGGCTCTCTTCATTAATGGAGGAGGGGTCTTTCCTGCTTCATACAAGGACTCAGGAGGAGGGGAGCTCAAGCAGCACCAGTCTGGAATGCGACCTGTCTGGTTGTAGTAGTCCCGTGACACTGACCTGCTGCCTAGGATGTCCTGAAGGGCTCCAAAGATGGCACCTGATGAGCAGTTTACAAATACTTCAATACTTTTTCTTGTTATTTAAAAGCAGAAAAATGCTGACAGTGTGTTTTATTAGATGTGATGATGGTGAAAAAATATTTATCCACAATGCTGTTCTTAAAAATTTCTCCGTCAGAAAGCCTTCAGTTCAGCATAAATATTTAATATACATTTCATATCTGACCTCCAAGCCACGCAGTGCAGTTGGGCTTTGTGGGTGGAGAATGAATACGGAAGCTCTTGCTGGCCAACACGTTGCTGTACTTGGGTTTCTCCACCAGGAGGCGTATCTCTGCTAGCAGGCGGTGCAGGAAGCCGGGCAGCATGGCAGTGCCTCCGATCACCACCAGGTTCTCTGAGAGCACTTTACGGGTGTCGATGGAGCACTAAAACAAACACAAACAGATATTTTTATTACAACACAGGTGGAAAACATCTGCTCTTCACTATCCAATTGCTGCTACGGGGAAAAAGAGGCAGGAGGACGCAGCCATCCCAGCATCACAGAATGGGCTGACCCAGACTAAAATATCATAGATAATAAAAAGTGACTGACTTTATTACAGTCTTAGTATTTAGTGATCTACTTATGTCTCAGGGGAGTTGCCTTACATCAATACATTTTGAGCAGATCACTGTTGTGTAACACCACAGACTGAAAGTTTATGTCATTACAGTAAAAGTCTGAAGCTGTGTGATGTCTGCTGTTGTGGTTTGAGTTTAATTAGGCTGTTTTGGACTGACTGGATCCCTGTAGTGAAAGTGAAGAGCAACAATGCTTTCAGTTACACTGAATGGCTGCAGCACAGCAGCCAAACGAAGTCAAACTGCACAGTCCATTTAACTGCTGGATAATGTGCAGAGCAACACTGCGGGTTGCTAATTTCCTCCAGCAAGAGATACTGAATGTTCAGGACAGGAGAGTAAGGCATAAACTAAATCCACCACCAGGAAAGATCAATGAAGCAAAAATCAAAAGGAATTATAAAACCTGCACTATAATATATAACACAATGAGCTGAAGGACACCTCTCTAGAAACAGTTTCAACAAAAACTCACAGAAACCGTCATGATGGTAGGATTGTAGGAGCGGGACTCTGTGCGTTAGATTAGGCTGCAAGAGATCACTCCCTCCTTCACTACTCCTAATCAAACAGACGTTTGTATCACTTAAGCAAATTAAGGAGTATTTGAGAAGTAGGACCAGCTGTGACAGTGGCTGGTGTTGTTTTCATCGTGCAAGCCTGTGTGTTTATATGCCATCATCGCAAAATTTGGTCCTGGGGGTCATACTGTAGGTGGTATAAACCAACTGCCAGATGGTCCCTAGTGTACACGTGTACTCATTTTAACTCAGTTTTAAACTATATCACGTGAGTAACTAGTAATAATATGACAGTGCTATGACATAGAGCTGAATAGTGATGGTACAGAGTACTGGAATTAAACTGGCACCAGTACCAGGCTCAGAATTGATAAACACCCAGACAAACTGTGATGATGCTGGTATTTATGCAAAGTTAATTCATTCGGAGAGAGCTGACAGAATTTTCCTCTTATAATAACAAAGCTACAGGTGTCAAGCAAACACATTTTAAGGTGCCCTGTGTTTTCAGTGTGTGCGCTCCAGTCATGGCTGAGAGGGCAGGATCTTTAAAGGTGTTGGCTCTCTTTACTGCATTTAATGAAAATGCATCTAAATGCAAAACACTGAATGTAATAAGGCAGCTTTGTGTAAGTAGAGGGACACCAGCAACCTCTGGAAAGCCTTATAAACAGACTTATAACTCCTTTCTTTAAAGGAGAAGTACAGCAAGTTTGACTACTTTGGTAAAGTGCTGCTTTGGTAGGCGTTTCAGATGCTGATGTGTTTTATGAAACAAAATATGCAACTGTTTCCACCTCAAGTCAAGGTAACACTATCGTTTTTAAAACAAGTCTGTAGTTATCAAATTGGAACACCATTAGCTTCTGTTTTAAACACTCCAGTAAGTGACAAACAGCTGCCACAGGTTGTTAGAGGATTGCACTAAACACACTAAAAGCAAATCGGTTTTCAAATGGTAGACAAGGGAAAATGAGACAGGACAAAACAGGCGTCACAGGGCTGTCACCAAGTTCACTGTAAAAAGATTTCAGTCCTGGACAGTGTGAATACTTCAGTGTGCAAAGAGTATGTGGAGCTATGTGGAGTCTATTTACAGGCTAGTGGCCACTCTTTCAACAGTGAAGATGTACACATGCTGGACAGGGAGGAACGCTGGTTTGAGCAGAGAGTCAAGGAGGCCATTTACATGAAATGGGAACAACCATCACTGAACCGAGGAGGGGGCCTTAAGCCACTTTTCCACTAGTACCTACTCGGCTCGGCACGGTTTGAGGGGTTTTCCATTAGGTGGTAGTACCTGGTACCAGGTACTTTTTTAAGTACCTGCTTGACTGGGGTTCCAAGTGATCCGAGGCGATTCCAAAATGTGACGTCAACGGACTGCATGTCACTGATTGGCCAGGGGGAGACGTCACTGGATGAGTCATTAGAACGACTCCTTCATGATTCAAACTCAAGCTCTGGGCAACCAACTATTTTTAGTCATGTGACTGAGCCGTTAGCTTGCTCTGAATTAGGAGGTAACTATGTCAAGCTCTGTCTTGTCCAGTGTTGGTTTTTTGGTCGAGCCGATTTAATGTGAGTTTGCTCAAATAACGTTATCTCAGGAATTTAGTGCATGAGATGAGCCTTCTTGTTCGTAGTATTCCGAGAGTATTTTAATTTATTTAATAAAATATCAATATTTGGTGTCCCCGTGTCGATGCAATATCGCGATACTACGCTGTATCGATTTTTCTCCCCCACCCCTAGTTTCTCCTATTGAAAACCCTATGTCCAGATGAACAGTATCAGTACCTTACCTGGATGACTGAGCATGCATCAAGAAATGTGGAGTGAAAGCTTTTCTAGAAATAACTAGTCTTCATACTCCAGCACAATTAAAATCCTTGCGGTTTTGTCACGTCTAAGCTAGTATGAACTCTGCTGTTAGCTGTCCTCGTGACCAGAAATAGTTTGCCAATGTCTCAAAAGTAGCCAGAAACAATGTAACGTATTTACTTTACACCAAGATATGAATAGGGCCATGAATAACAGTATCAATAAGTATCAGTACAGATAAAATCTTAATGATACCCATTCCTATGAATGAATCAGAAAATTTACCTTAACCAGAGTATCAAGTATCAGGGTGGCTACACTCTTCTCCTCATTGTCCTGTTCAAACAGGATCTCCATCACAGAGTCCCTGGTCAAAAGGAGAAAATAACTTAGTGACAAACTGAAAGACAGCTGAAACTACCAGCAAGTTCAAGATGGTTACACAGTCATCTTAAATATAACAACACGTGCAAATATCTGAAGCTGTGTAAGGTTACAGGAAAATAGGAGGCGCATGTCTGGCTCTTTCCTCAAGCAGAAAAAGACAGCAGATAAAAATAGCATACCTGATGGATCCTTTGATATGCAGGATTTTCTCTCCATCAAGCGGGTAATCAACATCTGGAGGAGGAGCAGGACGCTATAAACACATTTAAAAGTGATGAAGAGTTTCAATAAAACGTACAGCATTTGTCATTTACTCAGCAGAAATGTTTGGGCAATTGTGGTAAGCAGTATACAAAGAGCTCACTTACCTCTGCTGTACCATCCAAGTTAAATTTAGCTTCTTGGATCTTGAGGCCTCTCTGCAGGTCACTGACGAAGCATGTTCTCACTGCAGGAAACAAAACACCACCAGCAGTCACATATCCAAACTGCCAGACAGGAATGTTTGTGACCGAGGATAAGGACTTTAAGTATTTTCCTTTCACTCCATCCATAACTGTGGTTTATGTTAATGACTAACAATGAATTAAAAAGACATAAAGACCCAAATAAGCCTAAATGAAACCTTTATTACATAGCTGACAAACCCCATTTTGCAGGACAGTCTCAGTAAATTATACTTCTGCATGATTATAAAAAAGTAGATGGGTGTTTCTCCTATTCTTAATCCTTCCATTGTTCCAGAAAAAGCCCCAGAAAATGTAATTAAACGAATTCTTGCAGAAAAATTAAATGAAACCCCTTTGTGTATCAACAAAAAGGCTGCAGCCTACAAATGATGGTGTTCAAGAAGAACACTACAACAGCCTCCACATCCTGAAAACACAGCCAGATCTCAAACTGTTCTCTGATTAAAAACAAGGACTGCTGTTGATTAGAAAATGCAGGTCAATCTTGCAGCAAGAATATTCGAGGGGATAAACGCTAGACAGTTTGTTTTTGTTTATGCTGTATAACTCAGTCAAACCTACCCTTGATGTCCTCCACCGTTTCTTCTGGGATAGTCCCTGAGGGAAAGATTAAAAAGGGGATATAAGAAATGAAAATTCATTTTCTTTAAATCACTTATGCACCAATCAGCCAATTTTTCCATTTCGCTTCCCAGTTTGATCCATGATGCTGAATCAGCAGTTGGAGAAGCTGACACTGCAGCAGAGGACAAGTATCAAGGGTGACTGCTGGGTGTGAAACGAATCCAACTATGAAAAACTTGAGGAAAAACCACCACTGCTGATGCATTTGTGGGGTTTGTCACTATTATCATTACACAAATCCTTCAGTTCAGGACTTCAGTTTTGGGGCAATACAGTTTCTCAATCAGTTGTAAAGAGGTAATTACAGAGATCTCAGTCCCTTTGTACTCACTGCAGAGATGTTATTTTACAACCCATCCAGTGAGACACCCTGCTGTCTTTTTAAATTTGTGATATATCTATATATATATCTATATCTATATATATATATATATATATAATATGTGCATCTTTTCTCATTCTGCTGCAGCTGTAGATCTTATAGCTCAACACAATGACTTAGTTTGGTTTCCTCCATCAAGAAAAAGTGTGGAGAGAATCTCTAAAATAGACTGTATGTATAATGCATAATTCACAAATTGAAAAAGTGATTCACCCAAATGTCACACAGAAACAAGTTCTTTCTATGAATAGTAAATGCTGCATAATGGGTCAAAGCCATTATATTCTTCTATTCTTGGTACTGCAAAAACCAATCAGCAGTACATAACAGAGTTATGGCTTCACAAGTGTGCCCATTTAAAAGACAAAGACAGATGGTGTGTGGTGACTTTCTGTAATTACCAATGACGGCTTGTACGCTCTGCCCTGTGGTTGTGTCTGTGTCCACAGTGCACTGCTCCACAAGAAGGCTGTCTAACTCCCTACAATAAACAAACACATGCATTTATGTGATGAATCAAACAATTCAAAATGGTTCAATTCAACAGTCAGAAGATTTTCAGTCACCACACAAAAAATAGAGTGAAACAGAAAGATTATTTTTCCAGTCAAGTGTGTACAAAACCCTACACTGCTGCTCTTAGAACTGCAGTACTTACTTATGGATGGCTTTCCCTCCCAGAGGCAAAGCTTCCCAGGCTGGCAAAACAGGAGTGCACTCACATACCTAATTTACCAGAGTTAAGGTCAGCATCATAAAAATCCTAACAGTTTACTAACAGTACAATAAAACCTCCTTTAAACTTCATAAATAGTAAATATATGTAAAATACATAATTATAATATATAGCATATATATAGTAGACCATATTACACAGTATTCCAGAGATCACAGGATGATGGGAAAAGGATACAGGCAGCACAAGTGTCTCTGTATATCCACAGTCCATCACCAGTGCAGAGTTGATGCCCAAAGTCATGATGGCCATGAGATGACTGGGAGCAAATAACACAGATGGCACCTGGAAAAGGAAATCAATCATGGAGTAAAACTTTAGTTTTAGTTAACACCCTGTACTAACCACAGTTTGCCTGTAAACACAATCATGTTGTTTAATTAGTGATTAGATTTTACTGGGTTATTATAAACTTCAGGTGGAAATCATGTGAAATTTGAAAATCAGGTGGTTAAATGAGAAAAGTAGAGTCCGTGGCCTGTAGATTAGACTACTGTCTATTACCAATCCCACAATGCAAATGTCACTGATGACAGGAAATTATGACAGCAAGAGTCAGACATCTAAGTACACTGTCCACTCCTACCAATAATCCATTACATAGAGACTACTGAATGAGGTCATGACTTTCATACACAGCCTTGAGTATCAACTATAAAACAAAAATACATCAATATGAGGTACAAATTTGCTTTTAGAAGGATGAAGTGCATCAATTAACGCTAATTATCATAGTATTACGTGCTAATATTGGAAAAATACTTTAATCACTTCTTCTAAATCGCTTCAAATTAATGAAATATATGGATGGATTTAAACAAGAGCTAATTTTAAGTGGATTACACTGTGGTTTTAGCTCAGCTGCAGGAGGAGAGAGCAGGGGTGGAGCAGTTCAGGGAACCATGCCAGGTAGACTGATGGGGACGCCTGCTGCTGTCTGCTAATCAACTTTTGTGCAGTCGTGTACTGAGAACTTGATGACACACATCAAGACCTCACAGCTGACGCCACCACGACAGCTGTGCACTGAACTGAGAAAAGAAATCTTCCCTGAGTTGTTGTTTAGAGTCGAGGGTGATGTACTATGCTGGGTTTTTGTGGTATGGATACACAGTGGCAAACAGATACTTTTTGCTGCCTGGTCTGACCCGTGCACGTGTCTGTGCTTTGGTACCTCAAACTGTTTGAAGAAAACCTTCGTGAGGGTCTCTCTGAAGTGGGACGGGCAGAGGATGGACTCGATGATGACCACTCTTCTGTCGCGAGGGTTCACCAGCAGGTGCCTGATGAGGCACATGGGAAAACAAACTCTGATGTAATGTGCAAGAAAAAACTACAATAACCTAGTCATTTATTGGAGGAGAATCTCACCTGAAGTACAGTATGTGGATAAACTCTTTGAGGATGACATAAAGCTCTTCTGTGTTGATGTTGTACTGAACCACGTTGACTGCCTGAACGTGAGACATCAAATATCACATCACCAAATATTTTTTTTTTTCCAATTTCCACAAATTATTCCAAATAATTTCACAAAGCAGAACTCAGCAGAGTCTCACCTGCTGTTGTCCCGGTTTGCGGATCTCGCTCGGAATTATGAACCTGGGCCCCGTTTCCCCGGCAAAGCCACATCTGCAAGAAAAGGAAGCTGTCAGCTGTGCTGATGGGAAATGCTGAAAATATTAACATTTGCGGCTGTTCTGTAGTAAACATTACCAGCAACCCTTTAAAATACTATAATTTTAGTGACTCAAACTTTATGAAGACCAAAAACTGATGTCAAAAAGGCACAATCCTTTCATAAAAGGGCAAAAGCCCCACAGTTTAGCTGTAAATAAAACAACAGTACGTCTTTGTGTTGGATGTTCTGGGGCAGTAACTGCAAACAAAGACAACATTATTTTAAAAGAAGATAACGGTCCTCTTGATCCTCACGTGACTTCACTCATATCAGTTTATCTTCCAGCAAAATATAATAAAAAAAAAAAAAAATGATACTGAACTGGTTTTAGTAAATAACGACTTATGTGCTCACTGCAAATACCCGTTAATATATGAGACATGTAAGGTCTGGAGACAAAGTTAGAGAGCAAAAGTTGAGTTTGTTTGAACATGTGCGGAGGAGGGATAGTGGACAAAAGATAGTGAATATGGAGCTGCCAGGGAAGAGGAAAAGAGGAAGACCACAGAGGAGGTTCATGGATGTAGTGAAGGAGGATGCGCAGAGGGGTGCTGACAGTGAAGGATGTTAGGGACAGGGTGAGACAGAGGCAGATGATCTGCTGTGGCGACCCCTAAAGGGAGCAGCCGAAAGAAGAAGATGAAGGTCTAATGAGAGAGCTTTCAGATTACCAGGTGCTTAAATATATTAACCAAACAGCAACCATTATGGGGAGGAATTTAGACGACAAAATACACAAACGGCAAGTGCCTGATATGGTTAGATATGTGATTAAATACAAGACAGATTTATTATTATTTATTTACTTATTGTCCATTTATCATTTTAATAACCGCCCAATATCTTTGATATTATTACTTTAGCGTCAAACTGGTTGAAAACCCCAAATGCTTAAGTTCGGTGTATTTAGCATTAGCTAACGCTAGCTGCACACTGACAGTTAACCTAGAATTGGCTCCGTGGCTAACAAGCTAACACCCCTGGAGCATTCGCTACCAAAACTGTGCTTGGAGGATTTTATCCACGTGTTAGACCTTAAGTGTCCAGTTCCCTGAAATACACCTATAAGCGAGACGCGGGCGGGTTATTTTACAACCTAAAGACGCACGTTAGCATATAGTGCTAGCCGAGTGGCTCTATTAGCAGGGCGTGCTATACTCACTTTGTGTACGCTGCTCCTAAATCAATGACAATCGCAGTCTTCTCTCCTCCGCTTCCCAACCCATCAAATAATGGCATTTTAATAGCTGCGTCGCCTTTGGACGAAAACTGTATGTGTAATTAGCGCCGGTCGCCTCAAACTGGCATCCTATTAGAAGTCTGTTATCTTCCTGTTGGAGTGGGCGGGACCCTCTGAGAAGAAGTGACGTCACGCGGGGAGGGTGCCCTGGTCAAGAACACGATACGACTTAAATTTGACAAAAATAATAAAGTTTATTTGTAGAGCGCTTATTGGAACCAGCGTTAAAACTGATTCACGTTCAAACGTAAGACAATTAAACATGAAAATTTTTTTTTTTAATTCTGCTAATAATTTATGGCAGCATTTCTCATAGGACTTTAAAATAGGCCCTGGGAGACTCAAGGGTAACGATAAAATAAAATAAAATAAAATAAAATAGAGTGGGACTCTTTAGTAAAGACTAAATTGAAATAGAAGATAATAGCTTTCTGTTAGAGGGAATAAGCAAAAATTGGTTAGAATCAGGATACGGTCAGGTGGGGGTAAGAGGACCATGTAGGGATGTGAAAGCAGACTTCACTTGCACCTAAATCTACTCCCGAAACTCCCCAAACCAGTCGTAACACTGGCGTAAACTTAGTAACCAAGATCACACGAAACAGCACGTAATGTACAAAGGACTCATGGCCGATATGTACTACTTTTAATCTAATGTAGCCTATGCATCATTTAAACATTACATTCTCCTCTGCTGTGACAATGGGCCGATTAAAGTGAATTCAGAAATCTGTTTATTAAGACTCTGAAAGTCCGGATGACTTTGAGAACCTTTTCCAGTCTCCCCTCCTCACAGTGAGGAGCAGAAGACCTTCAGTCGCGGTTAAGGAGCTGTTTATTCAGCACCACCCGATCAGCCTGGTATGACCCTTAGGAAACGACAAAACTGCAAAAGTTTGCATTGAAGATGAAAAAAAGACTGAAAAAAAAGAACTGAAAGGAACTGAACGTTTGCCGTAAACCAGAGCTTGGATTGTCAGTTCATAATAAATCTCGCAGATTTAGAGCATTTGGTGGCAGCACTTCAGAAGCAGGCGGACGTACGTAGGCTGACTTTGAGTCAGTGACGCTGAGCTGCACAACAACAAGCCTCTCCAACAGCTTGCTTTCCACACTACGCTAAATTAGTATCCGTACACGACTTGCGTTTTTCTTGGCGCACCGCAAGAGAAGCTCCGCGTCCTCCGAGCAAAAGAAACCCGTCATGAACTCTGCAAGGTAAAGACTGCTCTATTTTTAGCCCTGCGCGACTTTAATTGCTGCCTTATGCAAACCTCGCTCTCGACACCAGAATGTGATGGGTGATGCGACTTAGGGGATGCATTGGTGCCCGTGAGGCTATGCATCGCTCCTTTTGTGCAGCCTGGAGAAGTGTGGCTCAACACCGCAGTGTGAATTTTGTTTACAGTCCAAATTCTCGGGTGATCATGTTGTCATGTGGAGGACTGCATGAGCATACCGGCTGAGTGCATCAACTGTATTGATCTTGTGAAGGCAGGCTAGTGGGTTATCCTGTAACATGCAGTTCTGTGCATCATCACTGCTGGGTGAGGATTTCTCTCAGGCGGTCGTCTGACTCAGGCAATAAGAAGGGTGTTAACCCTGTTTGTACCAGCCATCTCTCTAATTTTGACAGCAGTGATTGATTATTAGTTTGCCATTGTTATCACATCAAATGAAGCAACAGACATGCCACAGAAAATATTTTGCTTTTGATTCAGCGTGTTATAAGGATGTGAGCAAATATTCTTTTTGAGAAATGCTCTGTTTTCAGCTGGATGCTGAGCGGAAATGTGCAAATTTTTCATGGAGCCATCCAAAGAGGATCCTAGAGGATAGAAAACCTGGTGCTATTTATAGGTGAAGTGTGGATGGGTGCTGAGGATTGCTGTGTCAGATTCCCTCTCTTTCTCTCTGTTTCTCTCTCTCTCTCAATGTGCAGTTCCTTCTGTTTATACAAAACTGAACAAAAGAAGCAGAGATGAAAGGGAATTTCATCCGCATTAAGAAAAAAAATGCAAGCGCAACATCAAAGCAAAGGCAGGGAGAAATGCTCAGTTAATCCTCTTCTCTGTGGTTATCGATGGCGATCTCAAATTAAACGCAGTTTGCAATCTGACCCTTTAATCTATAGTTGCAAAACTTTCTAACCTGGCCCTGCTGGGTGTCTGTCTCCCTTCTCAAGCACCGCCACCTCTGCTTTGTCCACGTCTGTATGTCAGCTGGGAGACAAGGCGTGGAAGTTGTAGTTAGGGATTGGTCACACCTCTGTTAAGCCTGTTAGCATGTGTCATTTGTGTTCACTGTCAGCAGGCACTGAGACGAGCCAGAGATGCTGATGTTTGGGATGCTCCATCACCTCCTACTGACTGGGACGTGTCTCTGTGTCTACGGAGCCCCGTTCAATCTCCCAACCTTCAACCCTACACAGGCCAGCTCCTGTGAAGGGCTGTGTGCCAGCTCAGTAACAACCACTGGGTCAACACATGCCACAGATTTAAAATCTATACCATCAGATTCAAAACATGCGACTGGCCTGACATTGAATGTAGGTGCAGGAGGAGGGACTGG
>VUQS01015663.1:1733-13964 GCA_015108495.1 Heterochromis multidens | reverse complement strand
CAGTATTTAAAGGCAAAACAAACTGAAGGGAACACATAAATCACACATTTGATCTTAATCCATCCATCCATCCATCCATCCATCCATCCATTTTCTTCCACTTATCCGGGGCCGGGTCGCGGGGGCAGCAGCCTAAGCAGAGAAGCCCAGACCTCCCTCACCCCGGCCACCTCCTCCAGCTTATCCGGGGGAACACCAAGACATTCCCAGGCCAGCCGAGAGATATAATCTCTCCAGCGTGTCCTGGGTCTGCCCCGGGGCCTCCTCCCGGTGGGACATGCCCGGAACACCTCCCCCAGAAGGCGCCCAGGAGGCATCCTCGTCAGATGCCCGAACCACCTCAACTGGCTCCTTTCGATGTTGAGGAGTAGCGGCTCTACTCTGAGCCCCTCCCGGATGGCTGAGCTCCTCACCCTATCTCTAAGGGGAGCTCAGCTATTTGATCTTAATGAATGAAATATTTAAGCTGAAAATGTTTACTGACTTACATTGTGTAATTTTTCATTTTTAACAAGTTAAAGATTGTTCAAGTGTCCTGGTTCTCCTATTATCTGATACAACTGTGTTCTGTGCTTTCTGAAAATCAGGTGGTTTGTCGTATACTCACCAAACAGGAATTTACTCAAGAACATGCACCATATCATATTTATATCACTATACAGTTTCAAAACTTTATCTTAGGCTTAGGGTCTCAGACACTCAGCATGAGGAGTTCATAGCAAAAAGAACCTGATCCATTCATCGGGGAGCCACATTTTTTTTCAATATTTTTTTAATAAATAAAAAAAAAAAAACAGGCTTAATGTCTGTATTGTTTAAATTAAATTAATGACATTTAATGACATTAGACCATAATCACAACAACGGTTGTCTCAAGGTGCTTTACACTGTAAGGTAAAGACTTTAAGATATAATGTGTCTGATTATTTAAGATTGCGAGCAGAATGATCTCAAATTTGATCATATTTAAAATTGTATTATTAATCAATGGTAAGACTTCTTTGAACAGTCTTGTATTAATGGGATCTAATAGACATGTTGATGAGAAGTAGTTTTTTTGAAAGACCGATGGAGAGTGTGTCTAATAACTGCAGGTATTTATTTAAAGTTAAACTTAATGTCTGCGAGACACTTATGAATGTTTTTTTCTCTAATGATTAGAATTGTATTTGTGAAAAAAAAAAATAATGAAGTCATTATGAATTAAAGTTAAAGGAATACTTGACTCAACCAAGCTTGGACTATTTGCCTGGCTACAGTGCTGAAAAGAAACCTGAGGTTGTTCCTGTTTTCCTTGATCAGTGATGAATAGATGAAATGTCTTAGCTTTATGGATGGCTTTTTTATAAAGTAACTATTTTCCACAGCAAACAAAGACCACCTTAGTAAGTACACACCATTTCCTCTCCAGCTTATCTGTTTTAAGGCATTTGTGAATTATACCAGGGTGTCAAACCTCTCTGAACTGTTGCTTTCTTATTCAGAGGAACCACACTTTCCAGCACCATATGTAGTGTTGATGTAACACTGTTAACGAGATAACTGACTTCTGTGAGGGTAGTGTTTAGGTAGCTGCTCTGCATTGTGTTGGCACATGGCACTGAATAAGATAACAAAGAAGGAAGCACTACTTTAAATTTTGGTACAGCACTTTCAGAAAGACATCTAGTGTAATTAAATTATTTTTTCAGTACTGTGTAGTCCATTGTTGTAATATTAAATGTTATTAAGAAATGGTCAGTTAAAAGAGGGTTTTCAGGAAAAACTGTTAAATGTTTTATGCCATGTGTCACGACAACATCCATAGTGTGATTAAAACAGTGAGTGGGCTCATTGACATTTTGAGAAAAGCCAGTTGAGTCTAATAATAAATTAAATTCAGCGTTAACACTGTTATTTTCAGAATCTACATGAATGTTAAAATCACCCACTATGATTATTTTATATGAGCTGAGCACCAAATCAGATAAGTCTGAGAAAACCAATAGAAACTCTGAATAAAGGCCAGGTGGATGATAAAAAAAAGTGTTTTTTGTGTTTCCATTAGCATGCAAAAGGCTAAGAGTAAGGCTTTCAAATGAATTAAAATTGTGTTTAGGTCTTTGGTTTATTACCAAGCTAGACTGAAAGACTGCTGCCACTCCTATTCTGACAGTTGGTTAACTCAAGGGCATTGATTAATTCATACTAATGTATTCGTCCTACAACCAGGTTTCTGTGAGGCAAAATAAAGAATTAAAATATTTTTGCTGGTATTTTGTCTAGTTTTAGGTAGTCTCTCGGGCTGGGGTTTTGGGGGTTATGGTGGTCATTCTATTGAATAATAATTTTAATAATTAAAGTTTACATTAAAATGAGTTGCTGAATTTGCAGGCCTGTGCCTATTGTAAACGACAATTAGACTGAGGGAACCAACCTGAGAATGGCTCTGACCCAGAGGATATTAGATACTGCTGGACTGGATTATCGCTTTGACCTTCAGATCAATATGTTGACCTTGAAGTATAGGTCAGAGGCCAAATGTGACATGATATTTTAAATCTTTATATGGTACTTTCTATATGTTGACAATACACACCACACCTGTAAGAATCATAGTTTCTAAGTTATAAGGCTTTTTGTCAATTTTCGACCAATAAATCATTAAGTTGACCTTGAAGACCTTGTTGGATGTAAGCCAAATTTTAATCGATTAACATGACCCCACTCTAAACCCCTACAAAGTTTTATCAGAATTCATTCAAAACTTTTCGAGCTATCATGTTTACAGACAGAATGAGTCGCACACACGCAAACGCTGCCAAAAACATAACCTCTTTGGCGGATATAAAAAGAAACACAAGAATTTAAATTAAAACAAATGCTAAATGAATCTAGAACCTAGAATTGGATAAAAAGCTAGTAAATACAGGAGCTGCTGTCAGACCAACAGAACGCTGATACATGCATAGTGGATCATACAATCGTACAATCTGTTATTCTCGTAAATGTTTCTGGTGTTTAATAAAGCGCTTATTCACTGACTAGAAATAAAATGGGTCAAGTTGATTTTGGGACAACCAAAAGGCAGTGTGGAAACTTGGACATGAGTGATTGGCGTCTAAGTTTCCATACTGCCTCCAACATGGCTCCAATGACTTGGAAAAGTTTTTCCAACCAAATACTCTCCACTTCTTTGAGCTTGTGGATGAGTGTTGTGCTCGTAACGTTGAACGCCAGCGATATTCTGATGTTGATGTCTTTTTCCCTTTTAGCCTTAATGTATCCTATATTCATTTCAGTTTGATCCCTCAGAGCCTTGTATACTTTAGAAATGATTTTTGATTTTTCTTCTTATAGGCATCAGTCTGAATGTTAGTATATTGTCTTCCCTAGATACTAGTGGTTTAACCTTTTTTGGCATAGTAATCCTTCACTGGTGGATACCTGAAAAAGGCCTTTTGTTCCAGTACAAATTTATTTTGTAATTCTGCAAAACTTTTAAAATGTCCCCTGTGAGTCAACATACATAATGCTGTAATACCCTCGTCCCACCACTGTCTGAATCCAGTATCAGTAGTTTCTGGTTTGAATTTGGGGTAGAGGGCTGCCGTGGTTAGTACTTTAATGTCTCTATCCAAATTATGCTCTCTCGTAATCTTACTTCATATGTACAGTAATTGTTAGATGGACAGAGGAAAGTGGCAGTGAGTTGGTGCTTAGCAAGCTGCTACTTAGCCTGCAACTTGCTTAGCCTGCTGCAACTGCCTGCAACTGCTTAGCCTGCTGCCAGTATTTCAGACATCCTTCTCCCCAGCCACACTTTCCAGTTCCTCCTGGGGGATCCTTGGGTGTTCCTAGGCCAGATGAGAAATATAATTTCTCCAGTGGGTTCTGGGTCTACCCTGGGGTCTCCTTCCAGTTGAGCATGCTTCCAAAGGGAGGCACCCAGGAGGCATCCCAACCAGATGCTCACACCACCTCAAGTGGCTCTTTTGTGTGTTGAAAGGAGCCACCATCTCCTAATGATGTTGGAACTGTGATGGTTTCAATATTGGTTCCTATGTCCTTCCATCTTGCTTGGTAGTGAGGACAGCATATACATGCTAAAAACATCACTTGGGCAGCATTGAAATAATGCCTCGGTTCTGGAAAGCCCAGTTCTCCCTCCTCCTTATTTAACAGAAGGGCTTTATATTTGACCCTCAGTCTTTTGCCAGTCCATATAAATCTTTTTCCAGTACCTAAATTGTGTGTCTGAGATCATGTGGGTAATAGAACGCAAAAGAGTAATCTTGGTAGTATGTTCATTTTGATTATATCAATTTGAGTGTTGAAGTCCCAATTACATGCTGAGCACTTTCTTAATATTTCTTGTTAATACCACACAGAGATATTTAATTGCTTTTGGCTTCCAATTAATTTGATATTTTACACTAATTTTTTGGGAGGGGGAGTAATTTAAAGTAAGGATTTGTCTTTTTGTTACGTGGAATTTATAACCTGAGCATTTACCAAAATCCTCCAACAGCCTCATTAACTTAGGAAAGGCTTCATCTGGGTCCTGGAGAGCCACAATAACATCACATGCAAGGAGCCCTATGGTATGTTCTTGATTACCAATTCTGATTCTTTTTAATTTATTATTCTGTCCGATCATTTGTGCCAGTGGTTCTATATAAACTGCAATAAGGATTCAGCTAAGTCTCTTGTTGTAAAACAAAGCTCTCTGTTAGGTGTCCATTAATTTTTATCCTTGCTGTAGGCTCTTGATAAAGGGCTTGAATACACTGTGTACAGAGTTTCTTCAGTACCTTATACGAGGATCTCCAGCTAACCTTGTCAAATGCCTTATTGGGCATAAAGGCTCATGAGACAGGTGTTCTTTGACTCCTTATGGAAAGATGGGAAAAACAGAGTCTGATTAAAAGAATTTAAGAGCAATGGGAACAATTTCTCTTTAAAGGATTTATACCATTTGTTTGGAAATCTGCCACTACCTGGAGTCTAACTTGATTTTAATCTGCTAATTGCACTATCTAGTTCCTTTTTAGTGATTTCTGAAATTAAATTTCCATTTTGTTCTTCTCCTAAAACAGGCAAGTCCAGTGAGTCGAGGAATTTCCTTATTTCAAGTTCTTCTTTTGCTGGTGAATACAGATTTTCATAACAATCTTTAAAGACTTAAAAAATTTCTTCTGGGTCAAACAAGATGCTTTTTTGAGAGGTCTATAATTTTGTGAGTTGAGCCTTTAGATGTCTTGCTCAACATTTGGCTTCCTTAGAACCTGATTTATAATAAGTTTGTTTAGTGAATCAGTTTTTTTCTCTATATTGTCACTAAAAATTGTGTCTAGCTGCTTTCTTATAATAGTTATTTGATGTAAAATAGTTTTTTCCCTGTTATTACGGTGCTGATATTTCATCAATTTCAAATCATTGGTCAATTTTTGTATTTTTCTTCACTGTTCTTGAAATTAATTTTCTTCTCATAACAGCTTTGATTATCTCACAAAAAGGTGGAATCTACTGGGCTGTCTTTTTCTTCTGCTATGTGGCATTTAATCGTTTTCTTATCTTCTTTTCTTGTTTTCTTAATTTTCTGATTGTTAACACTAGAACCGCCAAGGGCATCATTTTGACTCCTTGGCATTTTAAAAATCCTGTAACTCTGTTAAATTAAAACCCCATCATCTCATATTTCATGGCTTTTCCTAAAATGGGTTTATTCATTAAAATACTGAATTTTGGGGTGTGTAGGCTGAAAAGAAAAAAAATTAAGACCACTCATACCTCGAAACGCAGAGGAATTCATTTTGATAAACCTTGACCGTTTTACTTTTACAATAATTATTTAAAATGTGTTTATGTTTTTGTAGCCAGCTGTGTGGTAAATTTTAAAATGTAGACAATCAGCTGTTCAATCTGTTTCACACTCTGTTATTATACTGTCCTTATTTTAGTACAACTCATCCCACAAATACAAATTTAAAAAATACATTTTTAACTTTTCATAATATTCTTTTTCTGTAATAATTAAATTTTTTTAGATGTGTTAGCTGTTATGTTATTTGTTATACTCTTTGTTTGTTTTTTTTATTCTAATGTGTATTTTAACTTTACGATCTGTAATGAAATGATCGAAATCATGGATGAAACTGATACTGATTGAATCTGACATTTTTCTGCATTCATAAAAAGATCCCCAACAGCACTGACTGAAATTCAACCCCAAACCATGGCAGAGCCTCCACCATGTTTTACAGATGGATGTAGACACACACTGCTGTACCTCTTTCCTGATGTTTTTTCCTCCGTACATATTGACGTCAATTTGAAACAAAAACATATTGGGATTCATCACTCCATCTTTTAAGTGGCCCCACCCCAGGTAAATGTAGTTTGTCACATCTGGTGACTTTTATGCTTCATAGCAAGAAAGTCCCATCTTCGAACTCACAGCTGACTAGGACCTTTTCTGTGTCCATGTTCTTAATGCCATTTTCTGGTGTTTAATAAAGCAGTTATTTACTAACTAAAGGTACAATGAGGTAGACAAAAAAATGACTAAAACTAAGGCTGAATACTGTAACGTTAATTTTTTTTTTTTTTTTGACTTTCAAAAAAGGTTATTTTTATGAATTGTCTAGTACAGATGCATTGTGAAAGACCAGGGAAACTCATGAAAGCAAGCAAAAACTGTGAAATTAATCTGTCTGGAAATTACAGACTGGGTTCAAAGCTTCCCCAAAATAATTACTTGAAATAATATATTGTTCTGCCAGCATCAGTCAGAAAAGCGTGTCAGTAAGAATAAACTTGTTACTACTTAATAAACCAGCTTCCACCAAATGGTGGCAGCAGTGCAAAGAGAAACAGGGATAATTATTTATGTGTAATATGTTACCCAGAGAAAGCCCCAACATCGCATAAATCCTCACAGTTTTGGTTTGAATACTATTTCCTCTAGACTTTGGACAGTTTGGACACTTTTAACTGATCAACAGGGCTGCACAGTCACAAAATACTATTTTTACTCTGGACAGATTATTGACATAGAACCTGTATTGTCAGCCATATTTTGCGTTTTGGTGAGAAGGTGTTTCATCTTACTGATTTAAAAAAATAATAATAATCTTTAGTAGACTGTTTTGTGTAGAAATTCACATCACACATAAAGTACCTGTTGATCATATTGTGTTTACTCTCAAAGACTGGTCGTCAAAATAATATCACCAAGTGACATCACAATGCAAAATCACCTTTTAATAATTCAATTTGTTTTGTTTTTTTCCTATTGATATTTAGCTACTTTTTTTAGGCACACAAAGTAACTAAGAGCAAAATTTGATGTCTTGGAAACATTTCTTGGAAACTGAAAATTCATTGCAACCTATTTTTCTTTTTATTTTGGGTGGAAATTCTGAACAGGAAATCTATTTAGAGTGTTACTTATAGTGATGACTCTTGTGTTTACTGCCAGTGTCATGTATACTGATTGGAGACCTTGAGATAATTTTCACTTTGGTAAGACATTTAAAAGCTAAAATGAATACAGACCAATCAGATTGTTTTAATATGGTTCCCTCCCACTTCATTGTTCCCTCCCATTTGATAGAATTACATTAAGATCAATCATCTTGCAGTGAAATCTAAATTAACTGCGCTCTGAACCAGAAAATGTTGATCATATTTTGCATAGTTCTTTTGTTCACAACTGGGCGTAAGTATGCATATGTGTTAAGCTTCACGTGTGTTTCGGTTAGTGTTACTTTTTTACTCTTGGGTATATGTAAAAGATTCCATTTGTTTTTCAGGATGCACAGATGACCAAAGCTTTTCAATAAAAAATGTTCATGTTGGAGAAGATGCGACTCTAACATGTAGCCGCCGGTCTAACGTGTCGGGATTACTTTTTTGGATCAGAGTTGTTGCTGGAAATCTGCCTGAAGTCTTAGGAGCGACCTACACTTTTGATCATGGCTCCGTTAACCAGATTTCTCACATCACAGCAAAAAAGGAGCCTGGAACATTTGTTCTCCATATAATTCAAACAAAGCTTAGTGATTCTGCCTTCTATTTTTGTAAAGAAATAATTGAACTCCAAACAACATTGTGGAACATTACTTTTTTG
Source organism: Heterochromis multidens (assembly GCA_015108495.1). NCBI lineage: Eukaryota > Metazoa > Chordata > Actinopteri > Cichliformes > Cichlidae > Heterochromis > Heterochromis multidens. The sequence continues at coordinate 5,851 of VUQS01015663.1, read as the reverse complement.
AGAGTTGAAGGTAAATGACACAATATTCTCCTTGCTGATGCTCAGCTTAACAAATTTATTAGACCACCACCAAATGTAGGGTTTATGCCACAGCTGCCCTAAATTAACAGCACTGGTACTTGCCAAAATGAAAATTGATGTTTCTGTATTGGTTAATCCACCAGTATGCGCAAGTTCTTTAACTGAAATTATATTTTTTTTAAGCTAAAATATACATATTGTTCTTATAAATGCATTTTCAAATTTAATGTTTTACAAAAAAGCAGAAAAAATAGTAACGCACATTATTATTAGTCATTGAATGGTATGCTTGATTAATTTCTGACTTCTTACAGAAGTCAGTTGTGCTGGCTCAAGTTTTGGTATTAATGTGCATTCAGTTAGTTATTTGTCTAATGAATTACAATATAATTTTTTGTTTTAAACAAATTTTTTGCAGATTTCTAAAATATTTCTGTTTTCCTGTTTTTATGACAGGTGGTCTTTTACATTTGTTAAGCACTATACATTAGTTTGAGGGAAGGTTGGTGGCATAAGTTGGCTTAGTTCATGACCTTGAAAAACAACACTTCTTCCGGTGCATTTTAAATTAACTGTATATAGTTTTCTTCATTTTCCAGGACCAGAACCTGACATCCCCACTGTCATTCAAGAGTTGCCATCAGATCCAATATATCCAGGAGACTCAGTAACACTGCAGTGTTCAGTCCTCTCTGACTTGCAGAAGAAAATGTGTCCAGAGTATGTGTACTGGTTCAGAGCTGGAACAGATGAAACACATCCCAGTGTGATTTATGTCTATGGAAGCAGTGGTGATGAATGTAAGAGGCAGCCTGATGCTCATTCTTCTCAGAAATGTGTCTAAAACTTCTCAAAGAACAGTATCAGCTCTTCTGATGCTGGAAACTACTATTGTGCTGTGGTGACTTGTGGACAGATCATTTTTGGAAATGGAGCAAAATTGAATATTGAAGGTAACAACCTTTAATCTTCAGAGTCTTTCTAGTTTTAAGGGTCTAGACATGATAAATCTTTTAATATCGATTTAAAAACTGTTAACCATGAAGGCACATTTAAGGAAATTTATTCTTAACTATTAACCTTCCTTGTTTGATCCTTTTCTTTTTCAGACAACGTTTTTTCATTTGGTGATTCTCAGGTGGTCAACACAGTTGTGTTTCTTTTGTGTGCTGCTTTGGCTATAAGTTTGATGGTTATAGCCTTGCTGAGTTATATAATCAAGAAAAACAAGTATAATTGTTTAAATGGTAATCAGTTTTTCTTTATATTTATCTATATTTCATTTTCAGTATATAATAAAATTCAGTGTATCTTTACTTATTATGCTTGGTTAATTTATTCCAGCTGCTGCAGTGCAAACAAATGCTACAATAACCACTGGCAATCAACAAAGTCAGCAGGTAAGTTATTTTAATGGTAAATTGTTACGTTGCAACATTTATATTATGACCTACATTTAATAATGTTGTTACATATATTTCAACAGATAATTGAAGAGTCCTTAGTTTATTCTGTGCCTAATTTTACAAAGAAGAAAGTCAGCCGAAGTGAAAGGAGGGGTCCAAAATCTGTCGAGGGACAGAGCATCTACGCAGATGTCAGAGTTTTTGGGTATGAGTAGATACATTTACAGTTAAGGTCCTAATTAGTTAATTTAATGTTTTGATGGCCTATAGTATGAGCGTTAAGAAGCATACGTTTTAAAAATTTGTAATACAGCAAATATTTTCTCAAGAGACATAAAAATGTCAGGTATACAATTAGGCACAATATTTATATTAACCTACTGACCTATTAACTAACTATTAACTGTTTTTAGGGGTTTTGTTTGTTTGCAAGATGAGTGTTTAAACTGTTTTATACCTGTTTGTTTTGTATAAAAACCTCTTTTTTTTAACTAGTTAACTATTTGGTATAACCCAGTGTAAAATAAAATAATTAATACAAAAAATCCCAGAAAGTTGATTCTGTTCATCTGGGCGTTGTTTTCCAGTGGGAGAAATATTTCGTCACTCATCCAAGTGACTTCTTAAGTCTCAGCTGACTGCAAGCTTCCCTAACTTTATTAACAGTACAGTTGTATAATGACTGAAACTAGTATCATTGTCTAACAATAAGCTTAGTTTCATGACTGTTAATATGCAAATTGTCATGACCATTGATCAGTAAACATGAGTATTATTCACAGAGAGCTGGGGATTGGCTGCAATCACAGCAATGTAAAATGGTGAAAGATGTACTCTTAGGTCCCCTTCTCAACTCAGCGATGGTTGTTCCTTTTTCACATATATGGCCTCCTTGACTCCCCACTCAAACCAGCAGGGAGTATAATTCACAGCAGTTGTTTTGGCATTTAACCTCGTACACTATATCGGTCCATTCGTGCTGTGGGACCCAGTCCTTGGGGTGGACCAGTTTTTGGTGTAGTGTGTTTTGGGGTTTGAAAGCCACTGAGATAGGGTATTTTGAAAAAAATGCATCTCAGCTGTTCTAATATACCTGACATGTAAGGGATCACCACTGGTTTTCACTTAGGCAGCGGTTGTCATTCTTCTCTCCTGGAGCATTCTTTAGGCATCTTCCCAGCTTTGACAAATGCCGAGCTGGGATAACCATATTTACTCTGGGCCTCTTTGATATGATCTTTTGCTTTCCTGGCCACTGTGTCTGTGGGGATGGTATTCGTTCTGTGTTGCAGAGTCCTGATGACACCCAGTCTGTGCTCCAGTGGATGATGAGTCAAATATTAAATACTGATCTGTATGTGTTGGTTTACGGTACACATCAGCTTTCAGATGTCCCCCATTACTGATGGAAATTTCACACCCTAAGGCCCAATTTGGACTTCTGCAGTTCATCTTTTGAGCCGTAACCTACATAAGTTGCCAAAATCATTGCCAGCATTTATGCTTGTGCTGATGCATTATGCCTTAATTAACATTTGGTCATGTCCTGGTGTTTTATATGCGGTGGCAGCCAACAGAAACAAATGAAATGCTGGGACATTTTTCCCTCCTGGGTCCCCACTCTTTGTTGTGGTCATTTTTTTTCAAAGACTAACATAGTTTTTTTTTTTTTAACATAGTCTTTTCTTAATTTGGTGATTTAAAACATAAAATAATCCTTCACAGCTGTAGTTTGAGCTTTATTATATTATTATTATTATTATTATTATTATTTTAATCTACAAACATTATACTATTGTAAGCAAAGTTTCTGTTGTTTAAAGTTTTGCGCATCAGAATGCAGTCAAAGATCTATTTAGTCCGCACGCAAGCATTTTGAAATAATATTTATGTAAAAAGAGTGACAGAATTGCATGTTAGAATAAGAGAAACTCACCAATCCTTAAAAGCCTTAAGCTTGTTTTTTACATTTGATGTTTGTTGTTTATGTTTTTATTTGCATGCTTTTATTGTGAATATTGCTGATTTCTCACATCTGATTATGCTTACAACCTGTTTGAGTCCTATGACAGACATTGTGTGCAGCCAATGGAGACAAAGTACCCCAGGCCAACTGCCTGGCTGCTGTTTTAGCTGAGAACATGTAATTCAATCTTCTGCTGCTTAGCTCCACAGAGACTGTTTAATAAAACACTTGACTTGACAATGTTTTTTTTTTTTAATACTCTTGTCTGTTTATTCTTATACATATTGACTGAAGTGACAATTTAATTTGACTCATCCATACAATTCAAGCCAATAAAGAGTAATTTCAGAATTTTATATTTTTATCTTTAGTGTCTTAGTTTAACCCCTCAGCCGTAAAAGGCTGATGGGGTATTGTTGTCACCCTGCCGGGCGGGTGGGCAGGCAGACAGGCAGGCAGTATGGACACCCACGTTTGTGAACATGACAACTCAAGAATGAGGTGACGTAGGATTTTCAAATTGATACCACAGGTGCATCTACTAAAAATCTCAGACGAGTTCAAATCCCAGTGACCTTGACCTTGATTCAAACTGGTCCAAGGTCAAGTTTTCTGAAAATTTGTGTTTATCTTGTGTTTTAAGTTTTAGAGAAATTTTTAATACTTTTTTTTTTTTTTTTTTTTTTTTCTATTTTTAATTTTTTTTTTTTCTTTTTTTCCCCAAT
>VUQS01015661.1:15324-29463 GCA_015108495.1 Heterochromis multidens | reverse complement strand
TGGGGGGGCGCGTGTGACCCCAGGGAACATGCTTTTTTTGCCGTACTAGCAGGAGATATGAAATGCAGTAAACAAACCCTCAAGAAAAATGGAAAAATATTTAACAGTGATGAAAAGAAAGGTGGAGAGAGACGGAGATAATGAGACAAACGAAAGTCTCCCGAAAGCTAAGACGAGGAAATATGACGAAGCGTATGTAGCGTTGGCTTCACTGTGACTACGGTGGGAGACGAGGAAAGACCGGTGTGTCTACTGTGTCTAAAAATGTTGGCAGCGGACAGCATGAAGCCAAATAAATGAAGGTAAATAATATCAAATAATTAATTTTATTTTTCAGATCAATCAAATAATTTATTTTATTTTTCAGAATCAAATGGTTCAAGTCAGTCAAAAAATGTTTATAGTTCGAATAAGGACTTTGTTTTTTTTAATTTCAGGCAAATTGATGCACTTTAAATGTTGTTTAGTAGTAGTTTAGAGAGTTGCAGTACTACTACATGCACTTTAAATCTTTTCTGTTACAGACTAAAAAACAATGTTAATAAAGTTATTCTTTGCTTTAATTTGATCTATATTTCTTTCTTTTTTCTTTTTTTGTTTTCTTTGATGTTAATAAGGATACAATGTTATGCAGAGATGTACTTATAATAACAATTTTATAGATACTATTTATAGTCGCGGGGGAGAGTGGGGGGCGCGAAATGTTTTCTTCTTCCTAAGGGGGGCGTAACAGAAAATATTTGAGAAGCACTGATATATGGCAAGATATAAGCTTTGTCACCATTTCCCTGCTGTATTCAAGATTTGAAATAGTTCCCAAGTTGGGAATAATAGTTTAGGTCATGGTTGGACAGTAAACCTTAAAACTTATCTTGGCCTTACAAACACTCAAAACCGCATCACGCATCCACAAAAGTCAGGGTCAAAACACAGAATCACTAATTAAATAAAAACTGAATAAATTAATTATTTGAACATTTACATTTCCATGAGTTTTTCCATTTGCCAAAGGAAAAAAGTAAGGTATTATACTTGAAAAACGCACATTAGCTTGCTGTTGTTTTTCCTCAAAGGCCATCTACAGTACTCAACTGTATTCACAGAACACCACATTACTTTACAAAAGTGTCCTGTATTTTTACAGCATTCAGCTACAGTGTATATACTGTATGTAGTGGTGTGACACAGTTTTGTATTCTGTTTATCACTCATAAGGATTAGATTGACTATACTATTTTCCTACTGATGGTCAGGTAGATTTACCTTAGCAACAGACCATGTGATAAAGTAAGAGTTTAACGGAAGAACATAACAATAAAAATAGACTTTCTAAAATTTACTCACTGATCATTCACTGTGTATCAATGGCGAGAATTTTAAAAAGTGAAATGAGTGAAACGAGTCACCATGGCAACAGAGCAGCCAGTGGGAGCATTGGGTTTTTTTGGGGTAGGTTGTAAGGTCGTGATGAAGGGGTGAGGCATGAGCAGGAGAAAGAGCAGCAGGACAGAGGAAGCGAGCGATTGCGTGGGCGGGAGACGAGGGATGGAGCGGGGGTGGGGGTGGGGGTCAATGGAGGGAAATACAGAAAGACAGAGAGAGAGAGAGAGAGAGAGAGAGAAATGATGGCCGTAATCCGGATTAAATCAGTGGGTTTTGGACAATCCCGAGCTAGGACCGTCACGTCTGTGCCAACTCCCCACCCACCGCGGCATTCCCGTGCCAAGCCCCAACCCAAATCAGCCTCTTTGGCACATGCAGGGAGCCTCCATGACACACAAGCAGACAGCACATGGCCATGCAGGGAACATCCCAAACCCACTCACACAAAACACACTCCAAAAGAAAAATTAATAATACCTATTTTTATACAGTGTTTCTAATCTACCATCATGCAAATCAATGACAAATATGAATGACTGAAAGACACTGAAAGATTTAGAATATTTAAATGATTTTAAATTCTGGGCTTTATATGTATGTAAAAGATGGACATAGAGTATGCATCTGAAAGGTGAACCTAATGTGAAAGTGCCTGAAAGCTTAATCTTACTATAAGGATCATAGTGTATGTATGTATATATGTCTGTATGCAACCTATCTCCTCATTTCATCAGAATAAAAACTTTGCTTGAACATCGCCACATATACAGCGATTATTAACATCTATATATTTATTATAAATCCTAGCTCTTTTGATTTTCATATATGTTATGTTTATTTCATCATCTCTCTGAGAAGGCGAGGTTACGTTCTCCATTTTTCGTTTGTTTGACGTCATGTTCAATGTGCGTCTGGTGTAAGTAACTTAACAGTCACCAAAATTTGTATCCGCGACAAAATTTGAAAAAGCACCACAGGTGTAAAAACAAACCCGATTATTGTTATAAGATCATGGTATAATTTTGTTAGTTTAAGGTTTACTTGGTTGGTCTCATTTAGGAGTAAAATAAAAGATAAACCAGGGCATGTTTTAGTGAATGGCTACCTTAAACAAATGGTGATGGACAACTCGAGGATTCTAAATGGTTGTTCACAATCCAGTGGGTAACCTCACAGTGGCTGTGTCCATCTTTTATATACAGTCTATGGTTTTATCCTGATTTGTTGAGATGTGATCACAAACTGCATGTAGTAAATATATATGTTTTTTTAGTCTTTCATTTAAATAGAAATCACTAATAATGCCCTACAGTTACCTATTTCTCTTAATTTCCTGGCAAGCTCTCCCATTAACATTCCACATAGTATTTATTGTCAGAAAGTTTGAAGTGAAAAGCTTCAATCGAAACCATCTGATGTGATGTGAATGAAGCCTCGATAAATACCAGACAGATGCCTGTTGGGAGACACAGTTTTATCCAGTAAATTGCAGCCAGCATCACGAGTCTTGCTGCTGTCATTCTATAGGTTGTGAAGTCTAAATTTATCTGTTTTCACATCACAACACCGTCGACAAAGTAGCTCTTTTTTTATAATTGGCTATGAGAGCGGTGCAAATGCAGCACACTGCAGAGAGTAAAGTGCGCTCCCTGTAGCTCGGCCTCACCACTTAATTGAAGAATCTGTAAATGGGATCGTGTTTGTGGAGTGTGTGTGCTGAGGTGTGAATGCATTGTCACACCCTATCTGCTTGCTCATATGATCAGCTGCAGACATGGGGACTGCGACAGTTTTGGCAGCATGCATGCTTGTGTGAGAATGCGTGTCTATGTGTATGCTTCTGCCCCTGAGTGATGAGTAAATATAGTAACCACACTGCAAGCTTACGCACGTTTGTATATTTGGATGACCATCTGGTTATGAGTGCGCACATGTGTGTGAAGGGGCATTTGTGTGAGAAGGCAGTGAATCAGATGGTGCAGTATGTTAGTTCTGGCAGAGATGGTGTGTGTCTTAGCAAGGTGTAAGGTGTGTGCACGTTTGATATTAGTTTATTCATGTTAAGTCAGTCGCACTGTGCAGAAGCTGATACTGCCTCTGAGGAATAGTAATCACAAATACACACACTCTAAACAGCAGAAACAGATGGATGGACCACAAAGTGTTAAGATGCAGCTGAAGATGGGAGTTGCTGTGTGGGGGGGGCAAGGGGGATAAATCAGTGTCAGAAGAACATCCTTTTTATCTTCAAAAAGCAAGATGGGATGAGATAACAGGATACATGGTGATGTGTAGAGGAGTGGTTTTATCTGATCAACAGACAGACATAATGATCAATCAAACAAAAAAGAAGAGTATCTTTACAAAGCCTGCATGGTAATGCTCTTAGTCATGTGTCACAATAGCATATTGTATAAATAAGACAATAATCTCACAGCCCCAAGCTCACAAAAATAGACCCAAGTGAGAGAACTTCAAAAGCTGAAGCTCTGCTTTGTTCCAAACAAAGATCAAAGATAGATATTTGTTGTAATTTTAGCCCTCATATTTTATGTAAGTTGTTTTTTTTTCTGTTCCTTACCTTTTTATAGCACTGAACACAGCCAGGAAAGGATAAGTTTTAATGACATTTCATTATCATTAAATCACTGTGTTTTGTAAGCACTGTGTGCACTGTACACTTACAGATATTCTGGGTGGCCCTACAGGGGAATTTGTTCCACTGCAATCAAATGTTGAAATATTTCATAGGTGTATGTAAATGCAACTGTTACCCTACACTTTGCATTACATACAGTCATGTGAAAAAGAAGGTTTTCACAGGTCTCTATGCAGTCCTGTACAACCTTTAGTACAACCTGACTGCTTCCATAGTAATTTAAAGGGTTAATAGCAGCCAAGTGCTGCTAATCAAATGCATTTGATTAATTGGTCATTAGCAAGTGTGACCGCTACTATAAAAGCACAAGTTTTGGCAGTTTGCTGGTGTGGAGCATTCAGGTATGTGTGTTAACACAATGCCAAAACCTTCCCAGGAGTGGACATGTCAGCAAACTGACCGTGCAATGCTCAGAGAAAATGCAAAAAACCCAAGAGCTACAGGCTTCAGGTAGCATGTTAAATGTTAAAGTTCATGACAGTACAGTTAGAAAAAGACTGAACAAGTATGGCTTGTTTGGAAGGTTTGCCAGAAGAAAGCATGGCTTAGGTTTGCAAAATTCATCTGAACAAACCAAAAAGACTTGTGGAACAATGGGCCTCATTCACTAATATGTGTGTGGAAATGTTCTTATCCTGCACAACAAATGAGCTTGCCCGCAAAATCACTGCCATATTCATGACACATGCACACAGGCCAATTTTGTTCTGACAGCTGTGTGTATGTTAGCGAATCAGATTCATTGTAAATCAATGGGCTCGTACTCACTGCCTACAATCTGCATACTATCTGAGAGAATCCTACACTGCTAAGCCAAAAAGGTAGGAGAAAGTCCAACTCAAGATACTTAAATAATAGTGTCCGAGAAGGAAGCCAAAAAAGGCACAACTTTCTAAAGTGTTTCCATGGACACTTCATACCACCTGTAAAGCATGGTGGTGGAGGGGTAATGGTTTGGGCTTGTTTTGCAACCACAGGACCTGGGCACCTTGCACTCATTGAGTATTTTGAACTCCTCTGTATACCAAAGTATTCTGGTGTCAAATGTGAGACCATAGACTGTATGTAATCTTTAGGACAATGAGCAAATCTACAATAGAATTAGTAGGTATCTGTCTATGGATGTAGCTTTCTAACTAAGGGCGTTTTATGCTCGCTGTGTGCTCCCTGTCATGGGTGTCACGCGCTGAATTTGACATCACATTCTGTGTCGCCTTTGACCGGTCATGCACCTCTCGATTTTTGTAACCTGGCGTGTTGTGCTGCGGCCACCGCAGCTGGGTTGAAGACACGAGTGTACGATCGTGACGGTTTTTACCGCTGTTTTAATGTTATTTCAGTACAGACGCTCAGAGACATACAGATATACAGAGGGAGATGTTGCAACAGTTTGAAAACATGAGACTTTGTGGAAAAAACTTTGAAAAAAAAACACTCTGCAAAGTCTTTGCTTCCAGTTTTGACTTCTTCTCTTCCTATATCAGCGCTGATGTGGCGGTACCGTCTGAGTGGCGACACCTATCGTTCAGGAGAATACTGCAGCGGCTTCCTTCGCCTTAACGGCGGGAATAAATAGAAGTGACTGTGTGATGAATGTTGCGGCAGTGCGCCAAGTAACTGAACGGCGAGCATAAAACCGCCTTAAGCTAGCTAGCATTAGCTGATAACTTAGCACTCCTTCCAAATATGGTCAGTTCTGGCCCTGAAAAATCAAAATGCAAATCCATAAGCCAGTGGGTTACCTAATAGTCCATCACCTCATCCATCTTTTATTTACAGTCTGTGAGTTACATCAACACCCCAAAACCACATTTACTCTGACTCGAGGTGACTTCCATACTTTTCAGTATGGAGTATCAGCTGGCTTTTAAAAAATAATTTCGGGATCCTGTTGAAAGGTGAAATGTTTGCTTACTCTGGATTCAGCTCATGGTGATGAAGCATGAAAATCAGCATTCAGTGATGTAAAATTTGTTTGTGATAAATAATTTATTTACATCACCCATAGTATCATGCAGCAATACAGATGAGCACAGGGGCTGCTTTTTTTGTGGGGTTTTTCAAGTATTGATTTTATGACAACATACGTTGTCACAAAATGTTGGCAGGTTGTTCTTAATCGCTGAAGGTAAAATGTGATTTATGTGAATTATGTGAAGTATGTGAATGCACCAGCAGGGACACAGCTGGTTCTGCTTTTTGCTGCATTTTGTAAAAAAGTAGAACAAACAGTATGATCACTGTTATGGATTCACAATTGCAAGCCAGATTTACGTAGCTTTTGGCAAAATGATTTTCACTGCACTGTTCTCAAGTGATATAAAGCTAATGACTGCCTAGAAGGCTAGAAAAATGTATCAGTCTAAAAAGCTATGAACTACCAAGCACATATATAATAAGTAAAAATAAAGCCTTCTAGTTATTTCAACCATAATTACTTTTTTACACCAGGGTATCACAGTTAATGTAGCAATGCTTTGAAAAGAAACAATATATCTTATAAATGAAGATAAGATGAAATTGCTTTTTTAGATGGCTATTTTTCCAGAGTGGATCCCCTGTGTGTGTGTGTGTGTGTGTGTGTGTGTGAAGTAATGTCCAGGTTAAACTAACCCTCCAGTATCATTCTAACACTGACCTGCTCCGTCCTCCAGTGAGGTGCTAACACTAAACCCATAAGCCTTGCTGAGTCACCCCGACAGAGACAGCTTCCCTCTGAGGCCCTGCAAGGTGAATTCTGTCTGAACTCTGACCCCTGCTCTAATCTTTCTGTCTTTATCCCCTCCACCCTTGAGATGTCTTTGCCCTCCTAGATGCACAGAGTAAAATGCCATGAATGTGCAGGTTTATCATCTACCATACAACAATGTCTTACAGTTTAATCAATTTATCCATCAGTCTGTAAATGTCATAAGCAGCTGTGAAACCAGTGAATTGCGGACCCAAATGCAGGACACAAGAATTAAACTCAAAATCAGCCTTTAATGCTGTTTGCGTCAAAGAAATAAAGTCCAAAAACTCCAAAACCCTAATTGAACTGAGCCAGGGAATCCAAATACTCAAAATCACTGGGAATTAAGTCCTCGGACAACACAGAGCAAGAAGGCACACAGCAACAAGGGACGACACAAACTGAAAGGTTAAATACACAAAGGCTGATTAAGTGGTGGGTAAACAAAACAGGTGCAACCAATCAAGGGAAACAAGATAAAGGAAGTAAAACTAAAAGCAAGAGAAAAAAAAGAGGCAAGGGACAGAAGACTACCAAAATAAAACAGGAACACGAGAACACCTAACACAGAAAGGGAGATTTAACAAGAAACACGAGGGACGCAGGAACAAACTGAAACTCAAGGAATGCAATATAAACAAGAAGAGCTTGAGACTATATACACTAAGAAAAATACATGAAGAAAATATAAACACTAAGCACACTAAGAATCATCAGAACATATTTAAATAAACAAAGAAAACTTGAAAGTCCACTAACTCAAAAATACTAAGTCAAAGACCCAGGACCATGACAGTAAATGCCATGTCAACCCTGACCTTAGCATATGTGGAGCGTGAGATTGAAGCAAGGAAGAATAAGCAGCTGGGGTACAGAGAGAGGATGGGGGAGGAAGTAGATATGAGGTGTAAGCAAAAAGAAATGAGAACACAAGCTGTGTAATTATATGCAGTTGCTCTCTGTTTCTCCCCCAGCTACAACTCTGCTTCTATGGTAATCCCTATGGAGGCTGGTTGTAGTATTCCAGCCATGAAAGGCTGTGAGCAGCTAAAGAGCAGCTCTTTCCTGCTCCGAGGGCTCATTTCCAGGATCTTTGTATCTCTAGCAGCACAGACCATAGTAGATCATCTTGAACACTAATGCATGCTTATAAGGAAACCTTCAATAATAAACTTCTCTTTGACATTTCAGTTCCAGATGCTGCAAATAATTTAAGTTTTCTCAGCAGCTGTGTAGGATTTCAAAAACATCTAATGCAGCAGGAATGGCATGAATCTTCCTCTCATCAGTAAGTCATAATCTCGCAATGGAACACATGGGGTCATTTTAATAAGTGTTGTGTGGCAGCACCGTGAAGGCACTGACATTACAGCCAGCAGCGTCTCAGGGGTCATTACATATGAATGGAAGGAAGTGTGAAAGCAGAAGCTGGGAGGGATGGATGGAATAGATGTTGGCGGTGTCACTTGGCTCTCTGTTAGAGTGTCTTTTTAACAGTCTCGCAGGGGAATCTGCCGCAAGCGACACAATATCACATCCTCTTCCTTTTTTTCCCCCTGCAATATAGCACACATTTGTGAGCTAAATCTAATTATGTACGAACAAAATCAAGCGTAGCCTCCATGGGGTTGTGAGTGCTCCACAGGGATTTGCTAAATAAAAGCACGATGATCTAAAGGTCATGTGACAACAGAGCTGTAACTTGCCACCAAACACAGACACATCGACTTGCATGTCAACATAGGTCACTAATAAATATTGGTTTTGGCTTAATGCATGCATTGTACTGTGCTGAAAGAGTGGCATACACATGTGCATGCACACATATATATGGATGAGCTCCCTGAGTGAACACTTATAGGATTCATGAGAGCCATGCTGAGGAGTCACGCTGAGAGAGCAGACTTTTGTCAAACGATTGTCCTGTTCAGTACCGTCAATTCCTCCTGTGCATTTGCGGCTACTTTTTCACCGCAGTTTTTGAATTTATCAGTGAGAGAATAACCATCATCATCTCATTATAAGGAATAATCATCATAACATCAATATAAGGACTCACAAATGTCAGCAAATTCCTGAAGGGAGACTGCTGAAACTTTCGGAATGGACAGGAGGGAATGTACAAGGAAGTTGAGAAACTTGATGGACAAATATGTTTGCATCCGAAAAGAAATGATCACAACAAAGAATGGGGAACCAGGAGGGGGGAAAAAGTCCCAGCATTTTATTTCTTTCTATTGGCTGGTGCCGCATATAAAACACTGGGACACAACCACATGGTAATTACGCACAAGCATAAATGTCAGCATCGACATCAACCAGTTACATAGGTTATGCTGTAGGCTCTTCAAAGAAGAAGTCTAGCAGAACTCTAAATAAGGCCTTAGAAAGGTTGTTCATGCTAAATTTTGCCGAGTGCCAAAACTTGCTTTAGATATTTTTATATTATGAACTTTAATTTTAGTGTTCAGTGTTTCAATTTTATGTTTTTATTCTGAAATCAGGATTCTTTGAGGTCTGTGTTTGTATCTTGTAATGTCTCTAGTCATACTTATTAGGAGTGATAATGGTCCGGTTTAACACTGCAGCTCATAAATGATGATGCTGATTGTGAAGAGTCACTTGAACTTTTATTTCACTGTCCTTGGCGTGTTTAGCCTCTGACTCATTGAGAAAGCCATTGTGAGAATAAATATTTGGCCTGCTAATTAATATCAAGGTTTATGTTAACAGGCAAAAAGTCAATGAGGTACTTAGAGCTTTAATCGCTCACTTAACATTTCAGTCAGTGAAACCCATGAGTTCATTCATATTGCAAATGGACAGGCCTAAAAGACTGTTTCATTAAGTGGCCTGTCTTCTATCAAACTCCGCTTTCAATTCCATTATAGGAGATCAATATCAGGTGGTGGGAGGCTGGACTTGCATGTTTAGCAGTCCCGCACTGGCCAATGGCAGCTGACAAATGAGACTTTAGCGTATGAAAGGAGGGACATAGAGATAGCATGAGTGATGTGTTGACAGTAGTTAAGTGGAGAGTGCTGTATCACAGCTTGTGTTCAGAGGCTGTGTGTACCAAAACGAAGTGCCACAGTCCATCAGATGGTCCCGGAGAAGTCAATTTACACCTGGGCCGCTGCTCGTAATGGGAAGAATAAATCACTGCTAGCAGGTGAATACACAAGAACACACACTCACAGGCAGGACTAAAGCAAGCGCACATGATCTGCTCACAAAGTGCGCGAGAGCTCACGTTTTACGCACAGTGTTTCTATACACACACACCCACACCCTGACTGCCTGTAGAAGTGACTCTCTAGAGTCGTGTGTATTCTTACACGAACGAGTGTTATATTACCGCTAATGTGTGTGTGACTCATGTATGACAAATTGACTCAGGCACACAGGCTGTCGTCATGGTGGGCTCATGAGAGCACACGCTGGCATCGCCTTAGGGACAGCAACCTGTCCAGTGCTTTCTTTCGCAGGACAGCACCTTCAATGACCAATGAGATGAGGGAAAATAGCAGGGGAGAGACGAATGGGTTTAGGACTGAGGGAGTATTAGCGTGCTTTTATAAAAATTCATGTCAGCTGTGATGGCCCAGATTAGAGGGCTTGGAGCTGTAGAAAAGGCAGAAATAGGGAATGTACAGAAGCTAAAGCTAAAAATGGTTGACAGGCTCTTTTAATAGTTCAAGTAATTACACAAACTGATAAAAACTGCATGAAAATATGAAAATGTTATGAATAAATAAATACTGTGAATGAGATAATCCCCTTGTTCATCCATTTTTTTAATTGGAGAAGTTGTTAAAATGTTCTCCGGTATGACTGAAATAAACAGGAATGTGCTTGAGATTTCCAATAAACAGATTGTATATCTCATGATGAGCAAATAAACATCCATCCAATAAACATAGACTGATGTCACCCAGTTTTCAGTGTGGGATTCAAACTTTAAATTGCCTCTTTATATTCACATCGATGCCATCATAGACAGTTTAAAAAATAAACGTAGCTTCCAAATTAAGTGTGGAAGTGTCTGAAACCTGCTTTCTATCTGAATTCAATTCAATTTTATTTATATAGCGCCAAATCACAACAACAGTCACCTCAAGGTGCTTTATATTGTAAGGTAAAGACCCTACAATAATACAGAGAGAGCCCCACAATCAGACGACCCCCTATGAGCAAGCACTTGGCGACAGTGGGAAGGAAAAACTCGCTTTTAACTGGAAGAAACCTCCGGTAGAACCAGACTCAGGGAGGGGCAGCCATCTGCCGTGACTGGTTGGGGGTGAGGGGAAGAAGACTGGACAAAAGACACACTGTGGAAGAGAGCCAGAGATTAACAATAACTAAAGATTAAATGCAGAGTGGCCTATAAACACAGTGAGTGAAAAAAAGTGAGTGAAGAAGAAACACTGCATCATGGATCTATGGGAAAAGTGGTTTAGGGAGAGATCATTACATTACACCTCAGTTTTCTCAGAAAGATACTGTGTGCACTTTTGTTCCTTGCAGACATTTGGTAACGTTTCAGATGCTGTAATTTGGAGGCTTGCTGTAAATATTGCTGTAATAGTTTCTAGAGAGGGCACTCAATGAGGCTAAGCAAATGCAACTTAAGTCAGAAAGGGGTGCTGGTGAGGCCATGTGCATGTTTTGCTATTTTTAAAAAAAACTTCTAATGGGCTCCTCCTGTCTTCTAAACATTTCAGCTGTCTGTACAATAGATATAATCTGTGCAAAGATGATCTGAGCCTCTGGGTGTCCTGCTTGCCCTGCTTAGGTCATGACATGCAGCACCATCTCGTGACGAGACTCCTCTTGGCTTCCTACCAACGCCCTGCAGACTGAGGCCATGTGTCTGCTCGCTTGTCTGTGAATAAGTGCTCCCCGCTGCCTTCGCCTTCACTCAGTCTTTTTACTCTTTCTCCGTCATCTGCTTCGTGTCTCCCACATCTTGCACTCTGATTGTCGGTTCCACTCGTCCCCTTTCTTCTTTGTAACCAAGCTCTCTCGCTCTGCTTTTTTTTCCTTTTCCTCGACTGCCTCGGTGGATGTCATTCTTCTTTTGTGAGTTTCTCCTTAGCTACCCTCTCTTTCTGTTTCTTCTCTTTCTCACTCTTCGCTGAGACCCCGCAGCCAGTATGACTAGCCCAGTTGATGAGGGACAGTGTGCTCTCAGGGACTCATGAATGAGGGAAAGCAAATGCTGACAAGCCATGTATCATAACACCGAAGGAAACGACTCCAACCACTGACTCTCAAAAATCAAGTTTCAGAAGTCCACACAACAAACTTCACACTCAGAGTTTTGTAAGCAGAAGAAGACTCATTCTCATCCAGAAGAAAAAAAAAAAAAAAGTCCACGCATCATTTACTTTGTAAACTGCCCAACATTCATTCACTCAATAATTCAAGAGTACCACTAGCCAGAGTGAGTCAGTAGCTGGAGGGAATTGGTTTAAACTGCAAATTCAGACAGCTTCTGATGAACTCATGTTGAACTTGTGGTTTCACACACATCCTGAGAAAGCCTTCATACTCATGAATATGTCCTTTACTAGATATTAAAACATGTTTAATAATGTTTACAGAGCCGATGTGCCCCTGTGGCTAAAATGCTCATGAATAATTGCTCATTCTGCAGCCGCTGAGAACGAGTTACTCAAACTAAGACACAAGACATCTTGGCATGTTGGAGAATGCATAAATCATAACTGCCGTGATCTGCCATGACTTTTGGTTTTTTTTTGGGGGGGGGGTTATAAAAAAGATGACCTCATACTTAGTCACGCTTGTGTAGCGTGCCGGCTTCTGAAGCCAACTTAATGTTGAAGCAGTGGAGGGGGGGCATCAGTATGGAGAGGCACACGGCAAAACTGGGAATGAAGGAATTGTAGATGTTTTAGTTAATATGTCCTCACACTGCTCTGGATCCTCTCATGTCCAAAGCCTCTGTGTGGACTAATAGTAACCCTCATGGCTACCTAACCCTCCCATCGTGTCACTCAGACAGATTAAAGAAGCTAAAGCCCCCCTCAACCTGCAGCCAGCCTCACTGGACCAGGAATCCCTGAATGGTAGCACAGGAAGATTCATAATCAGCATGCACACACTTATTATACCATAGGAACATGCAAAGATAAAGACACATGCGTAGCATTTCAATTAAAAGATAACATTTATGTCTTCAGCAGCTCACCTTCCAATCATAGTAGAGTGCTGCTGCACAGCAGCCTCCAGGAGGCGCTCTAGGATGGTCCATTCCCCCATGTTTGGAGTCAGGATGCATCCACTGGGCACAGAAAGTCAGGACTGACCCCACTTCACGTGGGCTTCCCAGACAGCTGGGGTTCAAGTCGTTTTCTCTGAGCGTTCAAGTCCACTTGTTGGGTTGAGATGAGGTAGGGAGTGGCTTCAGGTGGCTGGTTTGGTGTAATAGAGGAGTCCGGAACCCCGGAGAAGTTCAGTGACACCTCATTGTAAACTCCCTGTCTTCTATTAAAGGTGCTGTCCACACACTTCCTCACACCAACAACTGCACCTCTGGTTGACACAACTGGTTGACTCTGTGTGTGATTCCCCTTCCATGCACTTCCTCACGTGAGCGTGTCTTCCTTCTTCTCTCTTCTGAGCGCCTGTGACTCTGTTTACCTCCTAAACAGCTGGTCTGTCATATGTTCTCCCTCCAACACTCACAAGCACCTGCTCTGACAGAGACACAAGCCTCTCATCTACTTCTGCTGAGTTTTGCAGAGCAGCCGTAGTTTGTGCAAACAGACATCCATCACTCGCACACTAACACTCCACCCTCGCACACTCGTTCTTTGACAGCATCTTGTAGTAACTCTGGCCGGGCTCAGGTCCATACACTCATGTGAGCCTGAGCACCCAGGGATCTCTGCGAGTTCTCCTCTCCTCCATCCTCTTTCTTTGTCCACTCTTCAGGCTGTTTTTCGAGGGATTCCTTCTCCTCCTCCTCCTCTTTTCTGTTGCTCCTTCCTTCTCTCCTGCTTTGGTTCAGGCAGAGCAGCACTGTAGCATCGCGCTCTTCCTCCTCCTTCCCTCTGCTAGAAACAGTGCAGGAGTCGCTGGATTATCCAGTCCTCCCTGCCTCTCTCTCTCTCTTTTTGTTTCTCTCAGCGTGCTTTACGAGGGGCAGCTCTCCTTTCCTTTCTTCCCTTCATCTTGTTTTTTTTCCTTCCTACTTGGTTTCTCTCTGTTTGCGCCCTCCACCTGCCTCCGTCTCTCTCCCCCTCTCTGAGCCAGTAGGCAGCCAGACCAAGCGTGTGTCTAGAGGATTAGAGAGAGGAATCATCTCTCTGCTCCTCCCCCCTCTGGCTCCCTCTCACTC
>VUQS01015659.1:5851-16652 GCA_015108495.1 Heterochromis multidens | reverse complement strand
AACTCAAATATATATATATATATACATATATATATATACATATATATATATATATATATATATATATACATATATATATATACATATATATATATATATATATATATACATATATATATATATATATATATATATATATATATATATATACATATATATATATATATACACATATGAAAAATCACACTCAGTTCCTTCCCTACTCTTAGGAACCAGTTATTCCACTTCTAGGGATTCAAGCATGCAAACTTCTCTGCACTTTCCCTTATTACCAACTTCCTGGAGCACAGTCTGAGATTTCTTTATTTCTACTTTAAAATTGTTTTTAGACACAATGCAGTGCCATGAAAGCTACACAATCAAGAGGAGTATATTACACAGAGTAGGTAACTGAAATACTTGACTGATGATATTAAAAGATTAAAATCATAGTACCTCGCTCATGAAAGTGAAGGGTCCCATCTGTTCCAGTGAAAGTAGTGACATTACATCAGTCTGCTTTATATAAAGGCTTCTCATGTCCAATCACAACGTCGCACGTCGGTTCTATTCAAGTTTTGTCCTGTTTTCTCTGCTATCTCGTTAGAAACGAAAATAAAAGAAGCTTTAGAGATTTAGTTTCCTCTAATGTTTTCAGTGAAACGAAACCTTCTGAGCTCTGACAAAGTTAATCCATTATCCTGTTCAGTCCTTCGTATTGATGACAGTTATCCCGCCGCTCGCTAGATGATGCTGCAGCCCGTTTTTAATCAGAAAACGGGCTGCAGCCTCTTCTTGCAGGAAAACGATGAAATGTAACCTGCAGTCCTCCGCTGTTATTTAATTCTGTTAATATGGTGTTTTTACCGCGTTTGCAAGATAAGTATTTACATTCAAGCACATTTCATAGGAAGGATGAACACGGTATGTGAAATCTTTGTTTGTGTTCTGCTTGCATCCTCAAATATCCTCCGCATTGTTTCAAACGAAGCACGGCCTACAATAGTTGGTAGGCTGCTAAGTAAGCTAGTATACATGCGTGTTATATTCGCCTGTTTGACCCATAAAGAGCGTAATCGATGCGATATTGGGATCACAACTGATACAATATGGCCAAAAACTAATGAAGGATGTGAGGCTTATGCTTCATTTAAAACCGCAATAAAGCCGATTGGTCAGTAAGCAGAGGAGGCATGGTTTAAACAGCGCATGTCTATCCTAAAACCTGCATCATTCTTTAAACATAACAAAGATTGTTATGCTTCTCTCTCAGATGTTCCCATTATCTGTAGGACAATGAAAACCCCTCCCCTCCTGCTGTGGCTGTAGATGGCACCATGCTGGATAACACCAGCGATCAAGAGGAGCAGCAGTCTGGGCGTTGCTCAGACTGTGGGTGCAGTTTTAGTCTTCCGCATCCTGACTCTGACCCTGATTCTGATAACAGTCAAGCCGCTCCTAAGCAGCAGAATAAAACAGACAGTCCTCCCAAGTGTCCATCCTGCCAGGCAGGCAGTAGCCCCCATAATGGATGATGGCCACACTGCGCATCCGCTTGGACCCTCACAGCTGCAGCCTGTGCTCCAAAACCTTCATCTCCTCCGCTCACCTGACCCTTCACCTTGCTTCTCACAATAAGGAGAGGAAATTCAAATGTAACACCTGTGGCAAATTCTTCCATCAGTCCTCCCACCTAATGGCACACAAGATAATCCACAGTGGCGACAGGCCGTTTAAATGCCCAGATTGTGGTAAGACCTTTGGGCGTGCTTCACATTTGAAGACCCACCGTCGACTCCACACAGGCGAAAAGCCTTTTAAATGCACGTACTGTGACAAGTCCTTCACCCAGAAAGCCGGGCTCCTGGCACATGTTCGTCTCCACACTGGGGAGAGACCATACAAGTGCGAGCAGTGTGGTGAGGGGTTTCGCTCTTTGTCACTGCTGCTCTCTCACAAGGCTCAAGAGGCTTCCGGACAGGCCAAGCCACTGTCTCCACCACCGGTCAGCCAGGCTCAGAAAACACAAACCAGCAGCGAAGATCTGAAGTGCGGCGTCTGCTGCCGCACTTTTGTAAGGTCATCTTACATCAGGCTGCATATACGCCTCAACAAAGGACAGCGACCTTATCACTGCAAAGTGTGCAACAAGACCTTTGTCAAACTGGAAACGTTTGTGAACCACTGTGACAAACACTTAAGGCAGAAAAAGGATAAAAGTAAGGGGGTGGAAGACAAAGTTGTCAAACCTCCCCTGTTTGTTCCACTCTCCAGGCCTTCTTCTCCTGAGTCCTTACCTGCTCAGCCACTATCCCAGGAGGTCAACACACGCTCCAGAGCAAAAGCAAAGATTAAAACAGAGCCATAGCCAAGAGGAGAGTGTCCGCCGAGGCAAAGATGGTGGCAATAGTGTAATGTCGATGTTTTAAAGGAAAAAGTTAAATGTTTACAAATGATGGTAAGAAAGGGACAAAGAGCAGATTGATAGTTGAACGATTCTCATTTTTATTTAATTTATATCATATGAGTTTACTAATTGTTATTTTAAAATGGTGGTTTCCATTGTGAACAGTTATCTTTGTAAGCACTACAATGTTTTTATTAAGGCATCTTTTAGGCTAACTAATGTTTGTAACATTTCAGAGGCGTACATTGTTCTGATCTTACAATGTAAAAAAAAAACAGGTCATATCACAAACCATTGTAATTTATGGTTTTTGTCAATTGTTCTTCTAAATGCATAAAAGCCTAGTGGCATGTGTGTACAACCAATAGACAATGTAAATTAAATGCTTATTGTGAAACAATATGCCATTTCAGGAAAAATTTAAAAAGAAAAAATTAGTGTGATGCCTTCAACCTTGTCTTTTGTTGCACCTCAATAGTAAAAAAAAAAAAAACAAACCCTGATGTTCCAACTGTCAAATATGTGCAACACAGCACTGCCTTATATAAAACACCTTTTCCCATTGATACCAATGAGCAGTGCACATGCTCTTAAGGCTGTATCACCTGTGACTGTAGCTATCAGGCTCATCACTATGATAGCTGTCCCTCCAGATGGCATTCTGACTGGCACATTTATTGCAGCATGTGAGCAACATTTCAGTTCACTTCAGCAGCATTCTCACAGCTGAACAGTTTAATGTTGTTATTCTATTTTTCTATAGATCTCCACTTTTGATGGGTGAATATGTGTCACCTCCACATGGGGAAACTCTTTGTTCCAATCTAAGGAGAGAAAAAAAAACAAAAAAAACAGCAAGTGAACAACCCTATGGACAGGGATAAGTTAAGAGACTGTGCAATGCTATAAAAGATAAAACAATTTAACACTTCCTTATGATCAATACATGTCTTAAATAAAGAGTATAGTAAATGAAGATGTTTGCCTGGCAGTTGTCTGGATCGTCTGTGCTGCCGTTAATGTTCCAGTGCAGGGTAACGGTCATGTGGCGTCTCCAGACAGGGTTTCTGTGGAGAACAATGGTTCCACTGATGGAATCTCCTGCATATACACTGACTGGCCTGTCTAGCATGAACAAAGTCTGCTTCCAGTGTGTTGGCCTGTGGAGAAAAGGGACTAGTTAATATCCATACATATTTAAATAATTGTGTTGAAGATGGTTTTTGCTTTTCATGTTTTTACTCAGAGTTGGGGCCGGTGTTTAGCTCCACTGTTGCCCCTCCTGCCTCCAGGGTCTCAAAGTAAACAGTGAACCAGGCGGTGAATCCATGGAAAACTGCAGACTTCTCCACACAAAAATGAAACTGACCGCTCATTTCCTGAGAAATGAAACCAGCCGGTATTAGTAACAAGATCCAAGTTGGCTGATATACAAATTCCTGATAAAGAAACCCACATATTACCTCAAGGTCTCTCACTTGCAAAGTATACATGTCGAGGCAAATGACATCACAGGGAGCAGCGAGGCAGTCACAAGGTTCAATAAGGTGGCTGAATTTGGGCTTGGTGAAGAATTCTTGCTGTGCCAAAGGCCTGCAGAAACATATTATTTAGTACTGTGGGAAAATGAATTATCAGCGTATTCATAAATTATTTTAAACTTGCAGTGTGTGATATATATAAAATGTTAAACTGTACAGATTGTGAACCTTTTCATGTATTAAGTCATTGTGGTCCCAAATATCAATTACTAAATAATACTCACTGCAATTGGTTAACATAAAATCTTGCAAACAGTAGCCTCCAAAAGTTTGCAGTGTCACAGTATTAAAGTATTACCACTGTTCCTTTTCATTAAATCAGAATGCAGTTTTTGAGCAATTCAGTGTTTGCACACGTTAAACCACTAATTAAAGATGAAACATCTGCATGGTCTTTTTGAGGCTGTGAACTATAAAATTAAGCCTTATATTAAATATTATCAACTGGGGAAAACTCCATTCGGTGATAAAACCATGAGTGTTGTCACTACATCCTAGTAGTGATCGCAGTTATGTTTCAGGGATGTGAACACCAGATTCCTGTTTTATGAAATCTGGATATGTTTTCTCTCTTTCTCGCACACAAATTAGCCATTAATGTTCAAATCCTTGTTTAATGAACTGTAACCTTTCTGTTTGTCTCTGAGGTTTGCTCACAGACCTCATGTTTTTCGCCCCAGTGATGTTATATTTAGCTCTAAATGTTGCAACCATTAAATAGCTTATTTAGGTTTCTAACATTTTTTTGCAGGACGATCATAAACTCCAATTGAATTATATTTAGTCAGCTAAACAAAATATTATAGTACATACTGATGAACAAAAATAAAGTGAAAGTCAGACTTCAGTTATTGGAAGTCCCCAGATGAAGAATCCCACAAAGTGGTTAATAGTAAAGTTAGAGTTAATTTGCAACATTTAAGGTAAGTCAGTTGTTACGGAAATTGGTAGTAAGAAACCTGACTACTGGAAATTTTATGTAAACAGGGACCAAATAACAAGACGGATGCCCTACGAAGTGGAATTAATGGGTCAGCAAGCTATATTGAGCTTAAAGTCAGAGTGTTCTGTGTCCCAAAGGTGGCTCTTTTTTACCTGACTAAATCGCCATGGTAACTTATGTTGAACTTGATCAAGAGCAGGTTATGTTCAGAGTTTTGGTTAAAAATAATCTGGAACTGACACTTTTTCACCAACTCTTTTATTTACAGTCTGCTTTCACTGCAATATAGATCCTCTGCATTAGGAATATGTTTCATATGCATATTGCACATTTTAACACCACTGAATGAATTCCAGCTATAAAGTTATGGCAGCGCAAACTAAAAAGTCTAATTTTTTTATGTGTTTGGTATGGAAGCTTGTTTCCGCCACTGAAAATGACTTTTTTTTGCCATCCGTAAGTCAAAATTTTGGGTCATTATCTCAAAATTTTGACTTAATAACTTGAAATTTCAAATTATTTTCTCAGCAGTTTGAGTTAGTCTTTTTCAGTGCTGGAAACAAACTTCCATAGTTTGGTCCTAATACTGCAGTTTTGTTGCAGTTGCAGTTGCAGTTACTGGAACACAGATTAAAAAAGTGATCATTTACATTTGTAGGGTATTAATCACCAAGAATACCTGTTCAATCAATAAAACTAATTTCACTTTGATCTGCTGAAAAACTAAAGCGGTTCCCACATCTCATTCATCAGGCAGTTGGACAGAATTATAACTGAAACTGACCTTTCATTTCCTAAGAAGTTTAAAGTTTCAGATGTGCAGCTGACATGTTAGTAAAAAACACCCCATATTCTTAATAGCAAGAATATGGGGTGTTACGATCAATGTAGTTTGAATTAATTTATTTTAAAGTTACTGCATTGGCTGTCTATCTGTTTTAGAACTGAGTTTAAAGATTCTAAAATAAATTTTTAATCACTGCATGACCTGGCACATCTCTCAGATACGATTCAGAGATAAGTACTCCTAGTGGTCAAGCAGATCTCAATACAAACACATAAAGTAGGGAATTAGCCATTAGTGAACTTATTAAAAAACAAACAAGCAAAGAACAAGGCATCTTTTTAGCTCTTAGTTCATGTCTTAATCGTTGCTACTTTCCTATTGAGTGTGCTGACTTTTAGTTATATGGTACTGAGTCATTGATGTAAATCAGTGAGTGAGTACCATCACCATGTGTTTGACATGCAGTGCTATAAAAAGTGCTGCGGCAAGAAGAGTGGCCAGTCTGAGTTGTGCTTAAAGTTACATTTCTGTTTCATGTGGTTGCAGTATCGGTCGCTTTTTTATGACTGTCAGACATGCCATCTGACTACCTGGCATTGACCTGCACCACATTATATCATACTAAATCTTTGATCTGCACACCTACGTTCAGAATCCTTAAAATTACCTGAATATTGAAGTAAGTACAAAAAAATATAAGTGACAGGACATTGCTCACTGTCAACTGTTGACTAATGGTTCTTACTGAAGAGGAGTGAAGTCGAGGCCATAGGGCTGCTCCCAGAAGGCCATTTTCTCTGAGTAATAGCTGTCAGCCTGACACGGCACCAAGGTGAGGGCTGCAGAGGAGGGCCACATCGTGCCACCATCTCTGAGCCAGTGGTCCCTGGCCAGCAAAACTGACTCCACCATGAACTCAAACTAGAGCATGGGAAAGAGGAAAAAAAAATAGTAATGTGGTATAGTCAAACCCGAACATAGTTAAGAGTAGAAAAGCATCAAAAAAGTCCCACAATAACTTTTCTTTTTTAAGTTGCAAAAGTAGAAGTATAATTACCAGGAGGCAGTTACCCATCCACTCAGAAACCAGGACGTCCACCTGTTCAGGCAGCTCGATCTCCTCAGCCCGCCCCTGGAGCACCGTGACCACCTCCTCACAGCCGTTCTGCTTCACCAGCTGTCTGGTGTACTCTGCCATGGAGCTCGCCTCCACAGCATACACCTACAACACCACAGATAATCTCCTTCTGTACACTCTGTACACCATGCTGTTCTCACAATGTAGCAACACTCTTTGTCCAGCAGATGGGAGTAGAAGTATTCAATACCTAAACGGTGATTCTGCTCCTCTGAGTAACCACATTTTTCTGAAAGATTTTATTTTGGAACCTTAGATTATAATTATAATTTGTTTTTGTTATTTGGCAGGAAATTACTGAGTAATGTTTATTACCACAATATTTGAACACTGATTATAGCTTTTCTGGTATAATTTAAATCTGATTTCTCTTCACAATTGAAAATCCAATTTATGGCTTAAATCCTGCAAGTTGGATATCAAAGAATCTGTGTGTTTTAGTAGCTTTCCTTGAACCATGATGTTAACATTACCACTGAGGGGCGCGCCAGCTGAGCGCAGAACAGACTGATGATGCCGGTCCCACAGCCGAGGTCCATCACGACCTTGTTGCTCAGGGAAGCACTGTTGCTGAGAATCACCTGCCGGTACGTCTCAGTGCGGCTCTTGTCTGACAGCATTTCCAGGTGAAGCCTCTGTATTGTGAGACACAATTAAATGAAAGACAGTAAGAGATAAAATTGATATAAATGCCTAAAAATGTATCTACAGCGTACTGACAGGTAGCCATGGTTATATTAGCAGTTTGTTTAAGATTTTGTGTATTAAATAGATTTACATTGTTTTAACTATAATAAATTGTCATTCTGACCAAAGCACTGATCAGCCACATAACTGTGCCCCTGTTAACTCTAACCTTTGATGATGAAAAGGGGCTTTATGAAATAAAATGTTAATTGCTAGTAACGGCAATTTGAAAAAAGCTTGAATTAAACAAGACTTTTTGACAATGAATGCATTTTTTTTTTTGGTCTAGGAAGAGAAGACACTGATAGATAAACTACGTATGGGATCCAAATGAATTTCCGAAACAAAGCGGGGTCTATTTTCACTTTTTTTCCTCCTCCTTTTTTCTAGGTGACACATTCAAGAAAAGGCTGCCAGACAAATGTTTAGAAGTCAGGGGCTAAACAGCAGCCTTTTATCTATTCTGAGCCTGGTTTCCCAGCATGTCAGGAGTGAATATATCGCTGAATAATGCACCACCAAGAAACAGTATCTTAAACCAGCCCCACTGCACTCTAGGATAGTGTCACTTTGACACACTGGTGATTACCTATAGTTACAATGTAAGATGCATGGCTGCCTAACGTGATGGGAGACAGTTTAAACTCGCATACTATGATTAAAATCGTCAGTATCTTCAAGTTCATGGCAATTAGGCGGCCACATGCAAAGCTATATAGTTCTTTAAAGTTTCCAACCAGCGTCCCATAACTGCCAAAGTATTCTTCATCTTGCCACGGGTCTTCCAATGAAGCGTCCTCCTCCTCCTCCTCCTCCTCCTCCCCCTCCTCCCCTGCAGCATCTTGGCGCAGGTAGCTGGCAGGGACATAACCTATGACCCCCTGCAGCTCTGCCCACCACCACTCTGGGGAAGGTTTGGCGTGTACGAGCAGTCTGTCTCCTTTGGTGAAACTAAGCTGTGAGGAAAAAATAAGCGACACAGTTAGTGCTCATACTCTGACCTCCGGTTTTAAGGGTAGGATCCCGGAGGTCTGCGTGGCTCTCTGACCTGATCGCTGCCACTTCCAGTGAAATCTGACCGGGCAACGAACTCCTCACAGGACGTATCATCCTCGTCCTCCTTCTCCATCTGCTTTTATAACTTCCGCTGTTTGTTTTCCTCTAACAAACAAGCCAAACCCTTTTACGTGCAGAGTAACTAAAAAAAAACTAAATATTAGAGTGAATTGAGTAGCGAAACTCTCATTTTCAGCTACAGCACGTACCGTAAAAACTTCCTGTTTCGACGTAAGATTGCGTTAACAAGCCTTCACGTGCTGTCGGAATTTTCGAAACTAAATCCATCAGAAATAAAATAACACGATTTGGGAGTTTCCCCATCAGAAATGATGGATTTCGGCATGTGGCACAGATCATCTAAACGTATCAGAAAACGTTGGTAGCATTAATAATGCATTGTGCAGCAAATATTATTTGCTGAAAGTATTTACTTTTCATTTTAAGATACAATGGCTTTCATATTCCGTTTGTTTCCACAACGGAACATCACAGTCGTACATGTGACCCATTTTCCTCCTCCTTTCGCTATCATATCCAGTTTTATTTTCAAGTGACCTCTATGTTAATATCATGTTAAATCACTGGTTAATACAGGCTGACTTGAACCTTATTTAAAGCAATGGGAAGAGGAACTTCGGAAGAGCGCTCAAAGCCAGCACTGCTGAAAAGTGAGGTTCATACTGTCTGTGATGAGATCACAGCATTTATTTATCCGATCAGAAACAAGCTACAGTATTGCAACTTATTCTGCACATGCTCAGTATTTCCCATTGCCAGAAATTTTGAAAAAAATAATAATAATTTGGGGTATAAAAATTTATTTTTGATCTACAGTATTTTCTTCTGTTGCCAAAAGTTTAGATGACTGCCAGTTTAAACTTACTCAAATGTAATCTTTAGGTTCTTGATTAAAAATAAACCTGAACAATTAATGCAAATACAGCTGTTGCCAGCTGGCACACAAGCTTTAACGGCTGCATGTTCAGCTACAGTACAGCCAAATGCAAGACCTGTCTGGGTTAACTTTATCTTACAAAAAAGAACAATCAACAAAAGGTGTGAAAATTCTCTGTCTGTCTGCAAAAGAAAAGTTTATTTAATTTTCTTTATAGATGACTTAAGTGGTTTGATGGACCCAACAAAACCAGAGTATGACACGTCCACTTGCAAAAAGTTAAACAGAAATCTAATATGATGCTGAACATCTCAAAGAATTTTAAATATTCTTCCATCCATTTTCTTAACCACTTAGATTATCCCAGCTGTAAAAGGGCGAGAGGCCTCCTGGACAAGTCAGTTCATCACATGGCCCAGTATAAAAAGACAGTTTTTGAGATGTTGTCTTGTTTTCTCCTTTTTTAGAATGAGATTTTTTTTAAGCACTCCTGTGCACTTTCTGCTGAGAATAAAACAAAGTCCTTGTCTCTGGAATAAAATGAATATTAAGATACATTGAACAGTTAAAAATATAATAATGTAACAACAAAAATGTAACAAAAATATTTATTTTCATAAAGTTGAACAAATTATATCAATTAATAACACACGCACAGACACAACACACACAAGGAAACAAAAAAATTAAATAAGTTTGAACCTCCAACAGTTAACAACTTAAATTCTTAAAACACATCCACTGATTCCAGCCAGGAAGAAGGTACACTTTAAACATGGGCCACTCCAAACTAACTTACCAATTCATGTCATGCATGAATTTAACGCATAAGAACCCACGGCGACACTTTTAATAATTTTTAATAATTTTCCTGAAAGTAGAAATGGGTCTGTGTTCTTATGGGTTAAGAAAAAAAAATGCATTTTATAACTTTTAAGTTTATCACCCTGAAAAACAGTGAAGGTCTACTCCAAATACATTTTCAGTTCTGAATTTTTGAAGTTTAACTCTCATTTCTGTCATACAGCTATATGCCAGTAGCTAATTTTATGTAATGACATGGTCCTATAAACAAGCTTCAAATAAAAAACAAAAAACAAAAAACCCTATTATTAGAAAGTATGGGTTTTAGCTCTGAAGTTATATTTGGCAAGATTTGTGGCAGCCAAGTTTTTAAAGAGGATCAAATAGCAGTATATATAGTAAATTATATTATTTTCTAATTATTGTATTTTTTATTTCACAATTTAGGAGCAACCATTATGTTACAAATTATTTTATTTGGGTTTCTTGGATTTTCAGAACAAATTTCATCCTAGTCCAGAAAAAAAAAAAAAGCATTTAGTGCTTACACATAAGAATAAA